>JABSTQ010003461.1:0-65215 GCA_013358835.2 Ixodes persulcatus
CCTTGGATTTTTCTGTTAGGCGCTAGAGATTTTTAATAAAATCCAGAAATATGACCGTTTTGACTGTTTTTAGCGCGTTTTGAGGCATTTTTGAAAATACAATTTTTTAGAACACAAAAGTGACAAAACGCTTGGCCGTACGTACTAGAGGTGCCTCTAATCTTAATTTAGGACCATGACGAGAAAGCAAAATATTGTTGTATTTGCGTATTGTGTAAATAAAAGCACCCTGTTAATTTTATTTCCAACTTGCTAAACGAGATGGCGACACTAGTACTAAATGCCTCAAACCGGAGATTTTCTTGCTGTTGCTGTTGTTGTTTTTCTCTCGAGCTCGAATTCGACCGCGATGTCTCGTTGCTCGTGGATCGGTAGCACGCGTAGCGAAAGCTCGCGCTGTAAAGCTCACTGATTGTGAATTCAATCCACCGCCTCTGCCCGTTTCAATCTGGATGAGCATCCTACCGGCGTGCTGTCATGTATCACTATTGCGCGAAGCACGTTAAAGTCGTTAGACAAGCAGCGGTATACTGCACTGTCTTTCATCTCCAACGAAGACACCAGATGCCCTCAGAGCTGACTAACTTCCCGCTGTATGAACATAGACACAACAGAATTACAATTGATGGCTCCGTTGGTCGGCACTTTTTGAATGTTGCAAAAAAGTGTAACTAGTCATCAGCAGACTCTTAGCGAAAGGCCTGAAGGCGATACTTTTGTTGATTCTATTTTTTTGTGTGTGTGTTATGTTAGCGCGCGAGGTCAAACGCTTGCATACGCTACAAGCGTGGCTCGTAAGCACCCTAAGATCGTGCAGGGTAGAACAGAGCATATGAACAGAGATATCCTAATATGTAGGGCGCCTCGATGTCCTTCTGCTTAGAATGATGCCACCCTTTGTAGTACGCAATGCCGACAGACAGCACGCGCTCACGGGTAAAATAGCACAGTCAGCGCCACAAACGCGTGCCATACACGCTCTTTCACGGGCTTCTGAACAAAAAAAAAAGAGAACTAAAAGTGTAGGACAAAATAGTTGAACGAGTTGCAAAGAAGGCTAAAATAGTTATTCCGAACAGCATTTATTTTATGAAACATTATTTCAGATATTTTCATTCTTTGTAGACCTTGTTTGGTGGCGAGTGGATATCAAAAACAAAAAAGAAGCATGATTTCTATTATTTTGAACAATTACAATATATTTTCTTAACCAACAAACAGGTGCTTACACGGAGATGCAAATTGAATTTTGACGTTAGCGTTTTGGTGCCCGAAACAATTTTTTTTTTTTTGTAAATTTAACACTTCCCGTTTTGCGGATTACTAAGAAAACCAAACGGGCCATCAATAGGTAGAAAATACGTTTCTATCTAAGGTAAAGCGTACGTTTCTTTTCTTTTTTTTTTCTCTCTCTCTTCACCTTTCTAATTTTTAGGCAAAAAAAAAATCGAATGAACCTCTAAATAACTTTAGTGTCTTCATAAATATCCTCGGGAGTTCACTATGCTATTGTCCGTAATGAACATCTCTTTCAACCGTGATCTTACTATGGGGATGAGTTGAGCTCGTTTGTTATGATACATTACGGGTGGAACCAGCTGAACAATGAAGAAAGGAGAAACAGAAAAAATGGTAGTCCAGCGATTGGTTGTCTTTTCTGTTTCTTCTTCCTTCATTGTTCAGCTGGTTCCACCCGTAATGGATCTTACCATGTCACGGTGGAATGAAGCAGTGCTACCTTACCTGTCTGGAAACAAATTGGGTCGTGTGTATGTTTATACAGCTTAGAACATAGTCTGCCTCAACGGGCGACTTGTCTCCCTGCTTTAGGTGAGCAATTTAGCCAGTGCAGTACAACCGGTAGCCTGGGGTCTTTAACGTGCACCACGCCGTAGTGATACACACCCGCACGCCGGTTCGATGCTCATTCAGATCGAAACGGGCAGGGGTGGGACTGAACCCAGGGATCCCTGGGTTATACAGCGCGAGCTTTCGCTTCACGTGCTCCGAGCTGGTGTGCTGGTGTGCTCTAGCCCACTCGACCACCGATTATTTTTACAGCGGAGCTGTTAAGGGCTAGGTTCCCCAGGATCGTGTCCGTGTATGTCGACACAAACCTACCTGGACAGCTACCGCCATCTATAAGCGACGGCGTCAACCACACAACCAGTATGGTTTCCGCCGTCGCTCGTAGATGGCGGCAACCTTTCTAGCTATCTAGCTATCATAGAAGAATGGATAGTTGGGCGCGTTGGTGGGAATTCATCGTAGGAAACAGCGCGAAAAACAAACGACGACGAAGAAGAAGCACAGAGTGTATCGAGTACAGCTCTGCTGGTCTTCCTTCTTTTTTTTTTTCTTTATTGCACTTGGCCACCGATTCCTCTTTATTTCTCTGGACTAAAGCCCTTCGATGTGTTTGCGTTTGTCTTGCAAGTGGCATCAAATGCGCCAGTGCGCGAGGCCCGTGTCTCGAGCGGCCCTTGGAAGCAGTTGTCGGCGCAGTACTGAAATGAGCGGCCCTTGGAAGCAAATGGCAGCGGAGCACCCGCTCCTCGCAGGTGTCTTGCGCGTTTTCACGACAATTAATGTTTGGCGGTACTTCTAAGCGTGAATTTTATCAAATGAATTTAGTCTGCACTTGCCGGCAGCGCCTTCAACTTTTGGAATTTACGAGGATAACTCGAGTGCAACATGGCTTTGTGTATTTAAGGGGTTCTTTTTCGCTGACAGGCAGATAGACGGAAAGTGTCTTTTCTTGTCATACCCGTTGCCAATCTTGTCAGCTGCTGTGCACTTGGCGCGCGATTGTGGACGAGTAGTAGAGCCGCGCCACTTGCTTGGACAGATAACTTTTCGGTACAGTTCACGGGGGGGGGGGGGGGGGGGGGGGAACGGTTGCTTCTTGTTGCTTTTGACTCGACGCGCAGAAGTGTGGACCTCTGTGCTATACTTAGGGATGGCACTCTGTTCACCAATATTGCTGTGGGCGCCGCCATCTTGGTGCTTGTAGAGAGCAGACGCAACTGCCGATCGTCATGATTCAAAAGTGCGACTTCCTCGGCATTCGATTCTGTGTTAGGAAGCTCATGTAATATTGCTTTGTTCTGTCACGAAGCATTTAAATATTTGTGGAGGACGTAAAAGCGTTTCCTATGATTTCAGATAAATTTTCAGATAACTGGGAGTTATGATATTAAGTCACAATATGGACAAGTGTCATCACCCTGAAGCATAGTTTCTTTGGTGGCACTAGGGAAGATTATGGCGGAACAGCGCAGCACTGAGCTAGACGTCAGACGCCATGTTCTTCTATATATAATACCACTAAATAAGCTACGCTTCAGAGTAACGACACTTGTTCATATTGCGACTTAAAATCATGGTTGCCATTTATCTGAAGATTTATCTGAAATCACAGGAAATGCTTTTCCGTCTTCCACAAATGTTTAAACAGTTCGCGACAGAGCAAAGCAATATTATATGAGCTTCATAGCACCGAATCTAATGCTGAGGAAGTCGCACTTTTGTTTCATGTCGATCGGCAGTTGCGTCTGCTCTGCACAAGCACCAAAATGTTGGCGCCCACAACAATGTCGGGGAACAGAGTGCCGATACTTTAAGCGCAGATAATTTAGTGGCTCTAGTTCTTCCCAGAAGTGCCGCATGGTACGTGTCTCGATCATTTCCACTTACTTCAGGATAGATGGGCTTTACTCGACACCTCCTGGGAGCGGGTTTGCAAACCAGTATTCAGACGAAACGCAGATCGATATAGGACATAGGAAGTGCAAAAGTTCCGCTTTGTTTCTATTTTTTTTTCTAGCTTTGAATTGAGCTGTAAAAATAGACAATTATTTTTGCAGAACAACATTCGCATGCAAAAGGTGGCAGTCCAAATGGCCGCAACGCCGCACCCCGTGCTTTCGATAATTTCTAACGTGGTTGGAACTTCGAATCGATTCGCAAATCAGAGGTTATTCTACGTTATGGAAGCCACTATAATCTACGAATGTACTGGCTCGTATCTCGCGCCGCCCGTTGGCCGCTTCTGGCAGCGGCGGAATAGACCCTTTCCGAAATTCAGTCTGGCCACTTTGATCACCATCATCATCTGTGGAACGGAATCTGTGCCATACCAATGTCAGCCTTCTAGTGACTGATAAAGGAAGACGTTGAAGATGCTCCTAAGTGGATGATGCGAGGCTTGTATATCGGGGGATCAGCACGACGCGACGTAGGAATGTAACACAAGAGCTACATAAGTGTTTATTTCTAATAACTCAGATTCAGTCAATCTGTGGGCGGCACACAATTGGCTTTAAAGCCCTTTGGTGTATAGAATTTTCTCGGGGCATCTGAGTGGGCTCTTGGTCACCATCGAACTGAAAGTGATCGAGAAAGAACTCACACTGAACAATTCCTCGCGTGCCGTTGACTTGCGAAAGTAACGGTGCCGATAGTTCATCTCCGCCATTGATATGGCAAAATCTAAACTGCTTTGCGAACCACCAGATGGCACTGAATTTCGGAAAGGGTCTATCAACAGCCCGTGGCCCGAGCCCACCTCGAGCGCCCGAACTGCATGCGCAGCGGCGAGCATGCAACTCGTTTGTTCCGGAAAAATTCTGCGCCATCTATGAGGAAAAGGGTACAAATAAATAGCGGTTGAATCCCCCTTAATCTTCGCCTCGATTCCTAAGCGCAGACTTTGGCCTCAAATAACTCCTTCCCAAAGTTGTGGAACGTCACTTTGTCGTCACCAATAACTTCCACAAACGACGATCTTGCGACGAGAAAGTTCAGAGTATTTACAGCCCGCCTAGGTACAATCTACGTTTTATTGACTCTATAGGCCCGTTCACACAGTTGCGTTCGGAGCGACCACTACGCTTACGAACGAATGCAACCGGTTGGAACGACGAGTTACCATAGCAACGAAGCGCCAAACGGTCGTTTCGTTCGTGTTCGTTCGCAACGCAAGGAGTTGAGCCGGGCTGAACTTTTTCGTTACGTTCGGGAACGACGGGAGCGACAGACCAATCACAGGTCGAAGAGAGCTCGGTCGCGCGCGTTGCATGCCGGTTTTGCCGGGCTCCTTCTATTTTCAAACATGGCGTCGTGGTGATCGTCGACGTGGACGGCGTGGTGGAAGCTCATCGTTCCTCGTAAAATCGCTATCCTTGACTATGAATTTTCGTTGTGTGTCGTCATGATAACCCAGCACGTACTAGAAGGGAAGATCCACCTACTCGTGCGGCGATCTCGTGGCGGCACTCTCAAGACAGCAGGAACGCTCGTGCCGTCGTGTTTGTTTACTTCGACTACAGTGCATGGTGCTTTCTTAGCATTTGTGTCCTCGAACATCACCCGGATTTCTTTTTTTTGGCGCATTCCATGCGTGTGCTCAAGTTCAAGGTATAACTGGTGCGTACCGTATAAAGGATGCGAATTTTCACGCGTTTTCATCACCCGAAAAAGGTGATTAGTGTTAGCAATCCTGAACGCTCGCAACGTCTGTCAAATTATATTTCTACGTTGCTATATCGCTGCTAAGATTACATCGTCTTTTATAATCGTAGAAAAGGCGTGTGGCGAGATTTGTACTGTTGGCAAAGTCGTGTATTAAAGTCGTGATCGTGCAAGACGGCGTACTGCATCCTTTTTTAACGCACTATACCCTGCAAGCGTATCCTGAAAAAAAAAAAAAAAAAAATAAAGCTTGAGGTCATAGAAGACTGTCTGTCTATTTTCTGTTACGCAAGTGAGTGGCTGCGCGTCCCCTTCTTTTTAGAGGCACCGCTGAAACAGCTGACGGCAACGGAGAGGCGGTCGCCGTGCTGCCGACCCGCTGCGCTTGTTGCAGTGGCAGCAGAGAGTGTACGCGCGGCGCAGAGCGGTCGTTCCGGTCGCTCCGGTCACAACGGACGCAGTCGCGGATAACGGGTTCGTTTCAGATGTCTGAACCAGCCTTTACAAAGCTATTCTAGGCGCACAGCAGATCTTCGTGACTGTACGCCGTAGCCGAAACCTCGGGCGCCTCGGGCTGCTCCGGTAAGAACCCCGCGCCGGGCACGGAACCGTCCGCCATGTTTGTAAGCGTAGCTGGGTTGCTTACTATTGGCTAGGAGCAAGAGCTGAAGCTCGTTTCTTATTGGCTGTTGATTCGTGTGGTTCCACGCGGTTGCATGTGTGTGTACACGTCGCGCACAGTCATCGTTGAAGTCGCAGCGGTTGCATTCGTTCGTAAGCATAGTGGTCGCTCCGAACGCAAGTGTGTGAACGGGCCTTATCGCGGCGTAGGGATGTAGGGACACGCAGGCGCGACGTCATCAGTGCAGCCGTTCAATCGGCTGGCCCCACGGTGTTGCTCGCGCGCGCTCCGATGAAGCTCGCTACAACTTTGTGCGTAACATTCTCGCTGGAATTTGAGCACCGAGAGGGCTTGGATGATTGACATCTCGTCCCGCGTGACGCCAACGTTGCGAGAGTCCAATCAGCACGCTCTGCGAACTTCGGCCCCAACTTTGTGTTTGACGAGTTTAGCGACCCAGGAGGCGTGATGTCCATGCATGTGAGGGCTCGTACCGTCTCGTGCTCCACACGCGCAGAGCTCCAGTGGTGTTTTCGCGCGTGCAGAAAGACTAAAGTTTCCTGAATGCATTGCGGCAGCGGTGGCGTAGTCAAACTGGCTGGTGAGATCGGTCTATTGGTACCAAACAAAGTAAAAAAGAAATCCACATATCCTAGGGCTGTTCTGAACTCATTAGGTTTTTAATGGGTGATTTCATCTCAGCTCAGGCACGAATTTTAAGTCGAATTTTAATTTTTGTAAAAATAATACATGTTCTCGGCCAATTCCTCTAATAAAAGAAGACGCAAACGGCGAGTTCGTTGGATTTTCCGTTCTCAAGTTATGGACCGTTGAAGCGGCCAAGGTGGAAACTCACGTTTTTCCATCTTATTGGGGGTGCCATATTTCACTCCATCCCTTTTCCCTAAGGGGGATTGGTGGCCGAGTGGTCAAACGCACACCAGCTCGGAGCAAGTGGAGCGAAAGCTCGCGCTGCAGAACCCAGGGATCCTCCCTGCCCGTTTGGATCTGGATGAGCTTCGTACCGGTGTGCGGTCGTGTATCACTACGTGATGCACGTTAAAGACCCCAGGCTAGCGGTTGTATCGGACTGGCTAAATTGCTCATCTGCAGCTGAGACACCAGACATCCACTGAGGCAGACTAACTTCCGGCTGTATAAAATACACGCAACAATTTGCTTGCTTGCTTTTCCCCACTTTTTACGCTACATCAGTATAACTTTTTGGGAACACTCTCGAGGTATGTTTTCTATGCTAATTAAGCGTCTAGGTCATAAGATCCTTAATGTGTTTTTTTTTTTGTTTTTTTTTGTAATTGTCAAAGCGCCTCGCTGCGACGATATTTGACGATGTTCAGCAAGCTGTGCTGTGTTTAATCAGCATATTTTTATGATATTCACATCACCTCAAAGCTCCAATTAAGTTCTTTCTTTTGAGTATAATTTAAATATTTTCCGTTAAATATATAATGCGCAATTAACATGTGTCTGAAAAACTAATATTTCGAAAAACTAGCAATTATGGAGTCGATTTTCTAAAAAGAAACACCTTTTATTTCTTTTATTTTTTATTCACAGTTAGGTAATATAGTAGTCTATCAGGAACTTCCAACAGAAATTGTAATACATTGTTTGTATGGCCGCTATTCAGACTCGAATCTCGTGCTATGAGCGTTTTGAACGGGACTTCGCACAGGCGCTCTGCAGAGCAGAATTTTGACCTATGTAAGGTTTTCTATTTATTGTTAGCAGTTACCTGCTAACAAACAAAAAATCGCCCCTTGCGGTTTGCACTTCCTGTCACAAAAGGGTTTTCCCCAAAACATATATTTGTTTCGTCAAAATTAAAAATTCGACCCCAAATCCGTACCTAGCTGAGTTGAGATGAAACCACCCATATATATATTAAAGGCATAAGCTTGTCAACGGATGATGACGAAGCGCCATTAAACAAGGCTCCCATTCGGATGAGAGGAGGGAGCGTCTACCTAAAGCTCCTCCATGTTTTAAAAGTAGCGCAAGGTGCTTTGATGCACGAGGCACGTGCAATGTGCAACCCTTGGAAAGATCATGGCGGCACAGCGCATCACTGAGCTAGATTTCAGACGCCATGTATTGTTCTAAAGTGGTGCGCGGCACGTGTCACGAGCATTTCCACATCAATGAATGGCGCCACTTTTCCAAGGATAGAGGGGCTTTAGGTCTACCTAGAGTTCCTGTATAGGCTCCCTACGGGAGCCAGAGTTGCGCGTTCATGCATGGCATGCAACGTTACTAGATTACCTCAGTTGTGGAACTCCCGAGGAGGGGGGTACCCCCCCTCACTCACCTCAATCCGCCTAGAGTCATTCGAAGCGCCATCTATATTTTCGTTTCATAACTGTGCATTCTAAAGAGCACAGCTGAAGCGCCAAATGGAGATCACAACGCCGCCATTTCTCCCGCAGCGGTCACTCTACGAACTGCACGTGACATCTATTTTTGGCTTCAATCGGGTTGCAGGGGTTCCACCCCCGTCTCCCTAGCGGACGCGCCGCGAAATAACCCCACAGTTAAAATGCGCCTAGGTCGGGACGCGCTACCTGAAATCCCCGCTGAGGCATAATTGTATAAAAACAATATTAATTGTGCTGCAAAACCTTGAAAGCTAAAAATTTTAGAAAACATCACCCGCCCCCATTTTGTACTAATCTCCAATAAACGTTACTACAAAAAGAGTTTTTTTTGTTGGTTTTTACGTTCCTAGGAACATTGAAACGAACGTATCCCGATTCAGTTACCAAAGCAGCCGTCCGGCGGCGCGTCGAGCGAATCTGGGCGAGTCGTGGTGAGTGAGGGGGGGTACTGTTCGTGCATGCAGCGTCTATGAACAGTTCCGTAACTGAGTTAATCTAATAACGTTGATGGCATGTGGATTCAGCTCCTCACGTGGCTGAATTCGGCGAATAGCAGTGCCGCGCGTTCGCGCGCTCATAAGCCGGGGAACGTACGCCGGGGCGCGTGCAACGTCTACTTTGCTGCACGACACTTGATACGGCTCCTCACGTGATCGGATCTCGGCGAATAGCGGCGAGGGCGGCACGCGGCACGTGGAATCAAACGCGCAACTCTGGCTCCCGTAGGGAGCCTATAGACCTTTCCAATGTTTACAAAATCACAGTCCTTTAGTCAGCCAGATGGTTCCGACGGGACGTGTGCAATGACGCACGCACTAGGCACACCTTAGTCAGTCAGGACCTTGGAGCTGCCGTGGAGTCGGGGAAGCGTGCCCGTCTCGCACCCCGGAGGCCCGGATTCGATTCCCATCCAGACCGAAATGTACTAAAGTTTGTTTCGAAAGTCGTTCATTTACTTTGTTTATAGGAACCTTCGTGAAAATTGTGACGTCAATCCGAGCATTTCTGACGTGTTTTTACTCTTTGCGCCGTCGGCCATTTTTGGTACCATCGCTTAATCATGTCGCCACCGCCGCCGCCGCCGGATTTTCGAGTGGTGGGGCAAATACTTTTCTCGCATTAAAAGTTTTCTGACCAGGCCATCAGCCCTTTTTTACAGCATTCAACGGTGTACAGGACCAGTGTCAGTATAAAAATCAATTATGCATAAAACAATAAAATTGACATCAGCTAAACATCGTAGTTGTCATAATTAATATCAACGTCATCAAACGTTTCAAATGGAAATCATTCCCATCGGCATCATTGAGATCACATTAATTAACATACAATGTCAGCGTTACTGTAAAATTCTTCATATCTGTTGCAATCAAACAGAATATATATATAGATAAAGATACATGTAAGAGGTTGGTATATTTTTTTCAACATCAAATTATAAATAGACCTAAATAATAATGCAAAAATATCAAAAGCACCATAAAATGCACTTTGAAATCTGCTACCCACTCGCCTAACAAAATTTAAGCCACTTGGGCTACAAAATACACTTTTACTCTTTTCTTGAACATGCAGAGTCTTCGACCTCGGCGTACTATTTCAACAATATTAGGGTGGTTATTTATAAGGTCAGATAATTGGTATTCAAGTTTAATCAAACTACCATCAAAATGATGAGTTATATAAAGCGCCCTTCTGAACGCCCGTCTTGAAAAAAAAAGTCTGCTATTATTAGATCAACATGCAGTCAAAGACTATAAGATACACGGGCACAAACACGCATACTAAAAGCGCAAGGCCATAGTGCATGGTTTGCGCTTGATTGCTTTGACCGGTGACAACAAACGCACTATAGGATGCTGAGCTCCGTGACATAGTGTTTTTTTGGTTCTGCTTGATTGGCCTCATTGACCTGTTATGTCGGCTGCGCTCTGACTTACAGCGAAAATGAATTTAAACGTTTTTGTCGTGCAAAAGATCTTTCATTAACAAAATGCTGACAAGGCATGCCTTGTATATGTTCTTTAACGTTTGATAACATTCTTCACTGATTGATTGACTATGTTTTTAATTCTTGAATAGTTAAAACGATAGCTACTGGCTTGTGAGCCTCTAACGTAATCGCTTTGCCAACCCTGCAGCGCGGAACAAAGCCAGTATCAAAGAACAATTTTTGCCCAGCTAGGCACTCTCGATCGGGTCGATGAGCTAGCTGGGCTCCGCTTCTGTGCGAATTGGGCACTGCTACCACCACTGGCACGTTTGCTGGCATTTGTGTCAGCGGGAGCACGCGCTGAGCGCTGAACGTGCACGGGCGAGCAGCAGAAAGGAGGAAATTAAGAGCAGAGGAGGAACATCACTGCCACGAGCTTGTTTTCTGGCCACACGGATGAGTGCCGCCATCTAGTGGTTGAACTAATGGCTTGTTCAAGATGGCCGCCGTGGGACCGCCGCCTTGGGACAGTTAATGCCTTCGCCTTACATGAGCTATACTTCCAGTGGTGCGGCGAGAGCAAAACAAAGTTTTCCCGCTTACCGGAAGTTTCGCGATTCGAGATGGAGGCGTCCGCGTAGAAAAGGTCTATAGACCTTTCCAAACATCGCCTTCTGCGAGCTGCCATCTTGGCCTCCTGGGCTGTGGAAGGCGTTCCGAGTTTGCGCAGTAGCTCTTTTCCACGAAATATGAGACGCCGCGCATGCGTACACAGCCCAGTGACTCGGCATTTTCCGCCCGAGTGACAAGCGCCGCAAAGGTCTATTGGCAGCGAGTTGTTTCGGTGGCGCCCTCTTATGGGCGCCATTGAAACATCTCGTTTTGGTGGTGCGGTAGTTCGATGTTGCGTAAAAAGCGCAGTGCCTGACTTTGCTGTTTTTTTTCGTCGATGAGAACAGAAATAACCGTACTCAAGACGGGGGCTTGGCCGATCGTCGAAGGACTATCACAGCGACTTTTTTGGTCGCGCACGTCGCCAATAGGCACGCACAAAGAGGAATATGTAAGCAAACGGAATCACAAAATACAAAGAAACGAACTAAAGTCGCTGGATCCTACACTCTAAAAGAAAGGTGCAATTTTACACCCATTTGTCCCATATAATGCACCCCAATATTTGCTATATCGCTATTTGCTATATTGGTCCGAAAAAAGAGCAGTTTCTCATTGCCCTCCTCATTCTTGGTGAAGCAATCGAAATTCCCGGTGACCGGTTGCTTTATAAAAACGTTTATTGTATGCCGATATTTCGTCATCCACACACTCGCGAAACAAGCGCACATCTTAGCACCTACACTACAGTACATGCGGCGTCGGTGCCTGGCGGCATTGAAAAATAATTTCCCTGTCTTGAAATGCGCAAGAGAAACAATATCAGTGTAAGAGATCTGTGGAGATAAGCATGATTGATATGTTGGTTCTATACACAGTGTCCAAAACGCTTATACTGGTGAGGAACGCTTTCAGTAGTAGACGTACAGCGACCTTGGCGCGACTGGTTCAGAACAACTGCTTCGAAGATTTGAATGTCTGTTAGTAGGTGTTTGTGTCCGGCTAGCAGGCAGAGAAGGAAACGACGCTGCTTTCCCGGGATCCAGTTAGTTTAAAGCGAACAGCTGCCACACACGAGTCCTTCAGCGAGTGAAAGCCGATTTAATGAGTGAAAGAAACTAAGGAAACGAAAAAGTATACATGGTACGAGTGTCGCTTTTTATCAACTCTGCCTGCTTCGTGGTAGTTGTTTTGCGGCAACGTATCTCCGTGTGACAGCATTCGCGACATCAAACATATCGTTGTAAAAAACAACTCTGCAATTTCTTGACTGGATCGCGGTGATGCGCGAGACGAAACCTCTCACTATCTTGTCTGCGTTCAGTGTCGCGTGTTCGTTGACGTGATACGCGACTCGGGCAGTTTCCAGACTTCGGCGAAACCGATCCTGCATAGCCGACGCATGCGAGAAGGGTGCACTCACCACACCACGCTTTGGACAGCGTGCATGATCGTCAACAACCTATTGAACCGTGTTGGCGTGCGTGTAGGGAAGCTCCCACACCTATACCTCGTTTCACTTTAAACGCCACGTTGCGATGGAGACAAGCAAGCACCTTCATAAGTGCAGGCGTTCATCATCTTTGCGCGCTTGCTATCACTAAAGTAACTGGATACTGCGAAAGTAGCACCAAAGTCCCCGAATGGTCGCCATTTCGGTTCATGGAATAAGGTAATTTCCTCTTGAACTCTCCATTCTTGGAGAGTCGATCTACGTTCGCTGGTAACGGGTAGCTTTACAGGGACGTTTCCTTGTACGAGGGGCGTTCATAAAATTCGTATTATCGGCACAAAAAATTTAATAAAACGAAACAAAACAGGCATCAACATGAACGCGGGTCCCTCTAGTTTCCGCACAGTATAAACATCGCAGGCTATAGCAGCTCGAAACGCCGCTAGGGAGTCGAAATAAAAATGACACCGCCCGTCGGTGCCAAGCACATGCAGTGATCCGTTTTTTTTTTTTTTTTTTCATTTGAAGGGAAGCAATGCCAAGGATATTCATTCCAATCTGGGAGCGTTGTTCGGGGACAACGCACCAGTTTATGACACTTTGGTTAAATGGTGCAGATGCTTCCAGTGTGGCCAAATAAGGGGAAAGCATTTCAAGGACGGCGACCAAGTGATTGCTGAAGTGGAGCGATTCCTGAACACTCAAAACGAGGAGTCCTACAACAATGGCCTCCGGCATGCGGTGCACCGCTGGAAAAAGTGGGTAACTTTTGGTGGCGAACGTTTAGAGAATGTCTCAACTCCTACTCGAGTTTGATTGCTGAATCTCTATTTCTTCGTGACAATAATACGAACTTTATGAACGCCCCTCGTATACCGAGGTTTTGCTATTCACACACCGGCGAAAGAAGCCTACATATTCGTGCCGCCACCACATGCGGCGTCGGTGCTTAGAGGCATTAAAAATCTTTTAATTTTAATGCCTCTAAGCATTTAATTTTTAATCCGTCTAAATTTTTAATGCGAAAGCATTAACTGTACCATGGAGCGCAGCCGGCGCTGTCTGTAGCCGCAAAAAGGCTCCTAAATTCCGGCTGAGCCAAACGGCACCTCAATCCCGACTCAGCGAAACGAGCAATAAATTCCCATTGGCTGCAACGCGTCATAGTTCCAAGGAACGCCACCCAACAGAGAAGCCCTCTCCATGGCGCTGCGACCCGCGCGCCGGTATAAGGGAGAGGGTGGCGCATGCGCGGCCGCCCCTCTCTTTTTTTTCTCGGGTCACGTGTCAGGGGGAGCGGGAAATTCCCGCTCCCTCTTCCTGTGCACTACTGTATCACGTGTTCTACGCTCTGCTTTCAGTCATGTCGCGCCGCCCGGCCGGCCTCTGCGGAGGACAGCGGCTCACGCTGCTTGTAGGAATACGCTGCGTGTACGAATGCTTTCGCATTCCTGCACGTAAGCAGTCTTAAGTGGCCTCCTGCAATCTTTTTTTGTCTTCGAAATACGCAAGAAGAGCAATATCATTGTAAGAGATCTGGAGAGATAAGCGTGATTGATGAGCTAATTGCATGCACAGTGCCAGAGACGGTTATACTGGCGAGGAACACTTGCAGTATACGATGTGGCTCCATAGCGATTTTGGTGCGACTGGTTCAAAACGACCCTTTCAAAGCTTCGAAGATTTGAATGGACCAAAATGGCGATCGCCATGGCAACTGGGACAGATCAGCCAGGTTGCGAGGTTTCGTCGTCTGTATGTTGGTATTTGTTTGTGTCCGGCCAGCAGGCAGAGAAAGCAATGGCGCTACTTGCCCAGGATCAAGTGACTTCAGTCGTCACCGACTAAACCGATCACACATAGTGAATGTGCCATAATCTTGCGCTTTTTTGTCATTGGTTTAGATAGCAGACCAATAAGAAAGACGAGCGCCGTGACAGTGCCAATCGAGAAAGTCCCTCCAATGATTGCCAAAGTCAAACTTGTGGGTTTGACGTTGCAAACGAACGACGGGCATCTGGCACCCCTCAGCGGGGGACTGAGGATTCATTTACACTACCCGGGGATCTTTTGACGTGCAACCGAAAGCTCGGTTACACGGCGCCTTCTCCGCAATAAGTCTGCATCAGAGTGCGGGCACCTCGGCAGGGATTCGAACCCGCCACCTGGGGATCACCGCCTGGGGATCCGTAGGTCGGCGCTTTGCCTCGGAGCCACTGAGGCTGCTCCTATGGCGGATGTTAACAGCGATCATATTGTTTGGTAGAAATAAGGCGCGAGATGTTCGCTGTTATATGCAAGGGGCACTAGACAACGAAAAGCGGTCGTCTCTCTCACGTGAGCGTCAAGCAACGACTCTGAATTCATGTTCTAAAACGTCATCGCTGGTTTTAAAAATATGTATTTACTGCTTTCATTTTATTCGTTTCACTTTACTCTTAGGGAGCAAGAGAGTTAGACAGAAGTGGGTTAGCTGTGCTAAAATACAAGAATACAACGCTAACAAGGCAGAAATACATTAATATATATGATGTAAGTCGCAAATAACAACGGACACAAGAAAGAAGACACACACAAGCACCTGTCCTAACTACAAGTTCTTCTATAATACGTTAATATCAATGAACAGGGCAAGAAATACGTCAATACAAAAATAAACAATACAAAAAAGTATGACATCGCCCATGAACATTATATTTAAAAGATTGCAATTACAGTTTTAAAATCCGCGGCGTCAGCTATTGGGGCAATTAAAGCGGGAAGGCGATTCCAATCAGTGGATGTCTGGTGAAGAAAAGAAGCATTGAAAATAGAGGGCTTATCTATGCGCAAAGACATGTAAGATGGTTTTAAAAAATAACATTATAGGAAGTGCCAGGTTATAGTCATAAATCTTGTCAAATAAACATAAACGAAATATTTTTTCTGGGAGGCGAGTGGCTAGACAATGAGAGAAATGCTTTCATAGAGGTCACCTCTATTAAAGCATCTCTCTCATTGCATATAAGAGCGAACATCTCGCGCCTTATTTCTACTGGCTGTGCGGTGATAGTTTGAAAGAATAAAACAAGCAGAACGATTTTGATTGTACGCATAGAGGTGATGAATTTTATGTTTACATTTTTAAATTAAGCGACATGTATACAGGGCGATGGTGCTCCTTTTTGTTAGGTCTTGCATGAATGTAACTGGCTAAGGAAGCGAAATGGCGCAGAAACCGCTGCAGTTCGAGGCATCAGAGGCGAGAGGGATGTTTTTTTACACGGAACTGCCTGCATAGTGGTACCCTGCCCAGTCAGGTTGGTGACTCTAGCTAGTCCACATTTCTCACTTAACCGAAGTTAAGATCTCATTGAATACGTTGAACAAGCAATGAGGATCCAATAAGGGAGGGTATAAATATTTCAATATATGTCGGTGATCAAATTTAGATCGATATTTATTTCTTTTCTTGAAATCTCACCAGTTGGTCGACCCTATTTTCATATAATATGTAAACATTTGTCTTGTAAGGTACGATACAGTAATTTAATTCAAGGTATGCAGCTTGATGGTGCGTTTCTGGTGTGAAAATATAAAAAAAAGATATTTTCTCAATCAAAAGTTAGTAACAAAACTTTTTTTTCATTAGGTTAACCAATTACTCGTCAAATTGGAGAATATTATGGGCGCGGGGCATGACAATATCTCATTGCGGAAAACAAAGACGAGCAAAGTAAAAATTATCACCTTTCCTTCCTCTTGACAATTGCTACTATATAAAATGCCCTATGCGGAGCGCAAGTTCGTCTGCTTCTTGCACGGGGGTTGCAACGACGGTCAGAACGATCAGCTCTTATTGGCTGATCGAAAAACAAAATAATGGGTAAACATCAAGGCATCTAACATTGAGGTCTACACACTACCCTTCGAATACATGCCAATCAAAACCCGGCGTCGTTCTGACGTCACCGCAACCCCTGCGCAAGAAGCAGACGACTTGCTCTCCGCATACACCGACTCAACCCTCTGACGTCACGCCTTTGCAGTGGCGCTGCCGGTGGTACTGAACGTCCGCAGACACCTCACGCCAATCTGGTTTCTGCGCACGCGCAGAGCCCACACCTGGCCGAGAGGCTGGAGAAATGCTACCAAAACCGAAAGTGCTCGCAAAATGTGTTTATAATCATGTAGAACCTTTATTGGCATAGCTGCATGGGCGAAAATCTAATACAAAATTGTATAGAGAATTTAATTTATAATTTGCTTTAAACAGTCAACACATTTTAATGTGAATCTTGCATATTTAACGAGAGGTTTCAATCGGCTTCCTTCTCCCTGGATCTCATTTTAACAACATCGCATTTTAGACACTTTATTAAACCTTTTTTTTTATGTTGTTCTCCTTGAGTTTTGCATTGCGCGCGAGAACGCCCGTCAGGAAAATACCTTCCAAGCTATACGATCGTGCTCGCACGCTCACCATTGTACTTAATTTTGGGGTTCCTGATATTGTTCGTTATATTCTAATCAAAGCGATGTCAAGAACTCCAGAGTTTTGATATCCTTATGATCTGGCGGCTGAATTTCTTTTAGCACATCCTAGTGTCATGTGTCAAGACGTACTCCGCCGCCCAATTCACGAAAAAATTATCGAAATAGAAATCATTTTCTTTTCTACCCAGAGTGGTGCACAGCTGGACGTGTGCTTCTATAGCAATCTACAGTTGCTTACAGAATATTATTTTAAAATTTATAAATTGTCCAATTCAACAACTGCTACTTTGCAGCAGTTTACCAGAAGGGAGTCACTGGCACACTTGGCTTCTTCTGTGGGGGCGTATGACTGAACCTTACTACTGATCAAATGGAAATAAAAAATTACAAAGTAATTCAAATGCAATATTGTGGTTGCCAGGGTTCGAGCTCCGGGTTTCCTCATAACCGGGTGGGTGTGCTGACCCCTGCACTACTCTAATATGTTTTTCCCGCATTGCACCGCACCACCTCGCCATTTGGCATTTTCTATCTTTCTTACAAATGCTCCAAAGACAAAAAGTATCCAATCAAAGGTGTTCTGAAGTAGCGGTTCCCAATATTTTGGCCTTCACAGACCCATTAGCCGCCTCAGAGGTCATTCAGGGGCCTCCACTGAGTACAATATACTGATAACTAGAAAGCACGCATAAAAAGACACGCTAAGTATGGGCCAGAAAAGGGGTACAATATTTGCTGCTGCCTGGATTACGTTATTGGCTTTTGATATGAATGGACACTCGCAGCACACGATCAGTGTTAAAGCTAGTTTTGCTTGCTGTGAAAAAGGCTGCTGACGGGAAGCTAACTTAAAGATAATCGAAGTCGTTAGTCTGTCTCAACTTCATCTTGTGACTCATTTGATATGAACCAATGAGAAACGTAGCCTCACAGAGGAAGGTCATCGCAGATGGCAGCCAGAGTCTTAATACCATCTCGCACATGTGAGGGTATTACGAAAGCACCGCACTCGCGAATTGGTAAGGGGGCGTTGCGAGAACATTTGTTTCAAATATATGTTGCAGGAAAGTTCAAACAGCGCGTCGTCGTCTTCCAACGGCCTTTTCTCGAAATTAATTAGTTATGCAGCCTGTGTTGGCACCGAGATGGAAAAAAGTATTCTCGCATTCGTGCACTCAGGGACTGCAATTGCTCTTGAATCGCGGTCCTCCACTTTTTTGGATGCTCCCTTCGGAGGACTCATAAAAACTGTTCAACTGGGGTAACTGAGTCTAAAACCTTGCTCTTCATCTGACTGCTCCAAACATCGAGGTTCTTAGTCATTGCATATATCCTGTTAAGCACATTGAAAATTTTGACTGCTTTTTCCCTGGAAAGATAGGTTCAGTTGACCATTTCGAAGTCCTCGAATAAACTCGGACCCTACTGAACGCCCTCGAGGACCCTTGGGCGGTCCACGAAGCACAGTTTGAGAACCGCTGATTTAGAGTCGCGTGAAGCCGCGCGGAACGCGTTACAGTATTTTTTGGCACGTGGTACATGCTCCTTGTGTTACAGAGATCTCCTTACAATTGGCCCCGACACGTGTACATCCTCTCTTTTTTTTTTTTTTTTTTTTTTGGGGGGGGGGGGGGGGGTTAAGGCTTGCACGTGATGTCATCGCACCATGAGGGGGGTCATACTTGTTCTTGTCGAGAAAAAACATTGCAATGGTGCAGAATGTATGTTGTACATGGGTCCGCGCTCAGCAGCAAGCCCATCCTAATGGCTGCTGATGCGACGTTAATGCAACACTTGAATACTCTGGTTTGCTTTGAAGTAGTGCACAACAAGTAGAACATTGTCAAAGATGTCGGCTCGAGTGTGTGGCTTATCTTGAGGTTCATTATCACGTGCTCTCGAGCAAATGAGACTTTGGGCGAAGTCATACGCTCGCGTCAGCAGATTGACAGCGTTGTACACTAAAGCGCTGTTCACACACTTGCAACCGAGTACGTCGAGAGAGGCAAGACCGGTTTTTTAAGACTCTTGCGACGTTTTAGGACCAGCTCCGCAGCAGCGCATTCGGTCCTAAGACGTCACAATATGCTTAAAAACCGGTCTTTTCTCTCTCAGTCGTACTCGGTTGCAAGTGTTTGAACGGCGCTTAAAAGGGCCCTGCAAGAAATTTTTTCATTTGTTTTTAATTTGCACCGAACCTGAGCGCACTGAACGTAGTAACTTAGTTAAACTTTTCTTTTCTCGAATTTCGCTTTATTTTAGAAGGTATAGGCAAATTAAGATTACAAAAACAAGCAAAAAAATAACCTCCTTCATGACGTCCTTGGTTGCTTGAGTGGCCGTGAACTAGAGGAGGGGTGGTGAGCTCTGCGAGCGCTCGTGGCTGCCGCACTCCGTGTCGACGGCTCGAGAGGGCGCCACTAAAGCATGCTCTGGATAGGTTGTATGAAGCGGGCAGCCAGGGCGCCACGCATTGCATTTGCTGCGCGATTAAACACTAATTCGGCATGACACTTCATTGGCCACTAACGACAGCAAACACGGGGTAAAGGTCAGTTCAGAACGGAAGCCACTTCGCGCTGCCATACCGCCAAAAGTCCAAACCGCAAGCCAAAAGCTGCTCGCCAAAGGCCTTGAGAGCGCTCGGAACCGGTCGGATCCTCCAGTCCATACGACCGCAGCGCCGCCGCGTACATCCGGGACCTTTCTACGCTCGCCGCTCGTCGGTGGCTGATCCCACTACCTCTTTCTAGTATGCGCCGCCTTTTCCACCGCTTGGTGGCGGATATGTCGACGGGTGATTTCTTGTTTTCGTACTTTCTAAACTGCATTTGTTTCTTTTCTGATCTAAAATAGTGAACAAAAACTACTTTTATAAATAATTGAAATAGGTTCGCGCCACTCATACTCTGTACTTCGACTAAAAAGAAGCTTTTAGCGGCTCTGACCAGCAGTAAGCCCAGGACCAAAGACGCCACATATCGCGCGCTTTCGGCACCGCGGGTCGCCCTCGTAGGTGGAGGAGGTTTTTGTGTCGTCCGATTAAAATATGACGGACTGATATTTAGTTACTCTCTCCGTGCCCGCTGGCTTGCCCCAACCCCAAGAGACGTGGAAACCGCAAAAAAACGCAGACGCTTAAATATGATTGCAGGGCCCCTTTAAGAATAAAACGGAGTATAGTCCCACTTGAGTGAAAAATCGCAACAACCAGCGCCATCCAACTTCAAGCACGTGCAGCATGCAGGTGGTTGAGATTGGTGCTTTAGGTCGATGCACATGTAAGCCTTTTATCACGAGTTCAGAGGTCACGGCGCGCATGGTCGGAGCGGGATTGCTCCCATACGACAATGATGAATGCGTTGAAACGATTAAGTATACGTCGATCGTAATATGCTGGTCTTTCAATTATTCTTTGTATTTCAATCCTCATCGTCGAATCAGAGCAAGCTCGCTCCGACCACGCGCGCTGTAGGCTCAGGCATAGCCTCCTATATACTGACAAAGCCTGGCAGATCGCCTCGAAAAGCGGCTGCCGAAATGGAAAAGGTGGAGCGGCACACAACGGATGAGAGGAGAGCCACGTGACTGGCGCCCCGCTGTGGCGAGACGCCGAAACACACTTCTCCCCAGCGAACAAGTGTGTTTCGGGTCCTCGCCGCTGCAAAAGCTGTGCGTTGACGTCCAGGTTCCCCGAGAAAAGGCTCTTTGATGCTCTGTGCTACCAGATCCTCGCGCTCCAAATCTGCGACCGGGCACTCATGGCTCTGTCGTCGAACTGCCAGGCTTTGTAAGTATAGAGGAGGCTATGGCTCAGGGCCGGCTTTCTAGGTGCAGCGTCTCAGCTAAGAGAGGGTGAACGAAATCACTGCCAAAGCTATAGCGCACGGGCGGAGTGGCGTCCGGGTCGAGTTTCAAGCGCTTGCGCGCCCCAGGCTTGGCAGGCATTCTTTCACCCAGTCTCAGGTAGGACGCTGTTTCTAGCAAACCGGCTCTGGACCTGCTGCAAAGGCAGATAAAAAGTACATACCATATAAACTTACCTTTTTTTGTTTTGTGTTTTTGTTTTTTGTTACCGATATTGGCTGCAGAGGTCGGTGATATGTCCACCATATATCTACATGTACTGCCTCTCATGCCGAATGCATGGTTGTTGGCACCTGTGCGGTGGTTTTTTCAGCCACTTTCTGGAAGGGCTTCGCACCCCCACCAGAACAGCAGCTTGCAGCTCATGAATGACCACGACGTCTTCACAAGGATTCGGCCGGAGCGGCCAGCCTCACCTCTCGCGTCCCTGGCCGCGTGTTGTCGCCAGGGACGAACGGTGGGGCATTTTCGCAAAATGTAGCCTTCGAGAATATTTCGCGGGGACAAAGTTTCGCGATCGGAAGTGGTATGGTGTGTATTCCTTACCGTATACGGTGATAAATTCGGATGATCTATTTTTTAACTTACATCCTGAACTTACCTGGACATCAACGCCTCGGTGTACGCACTAAAATGAGAATTTCAACTGAACAACAACAAACACCTCAATGTTAATCCCCGGGAATATTTTATATGGCAATCATAAAATATTCATAAGGAGTGATTAAACTTTCGATACTGGATATTTTTTTTTATTATCATTCTTGGCTCTACAAGTTTCTTTGCGTTGGATCATATGGGCTACATTCACAAAATTATCAATTTCCGCTTTTCTCGACAAAATATCGTGGTGGTCCCGAGGACTGTAATTGCCTGGGTATCACAGAACGCAAATCATTTAGAATTCTGATATTTCCTCGAAAACCTTTTCTTCCACTAACTGTCCGAAAAGTTGGCCATCATAGGCGTGTTTCTCGCATCTCAAAAATAAACTATACGCACTTCCGAAAGCACAGGCTCCGCCAGAATATATATGGTTTAGCTGTTTTGGGGGCCTGATTCCTCAGTTTAGAAACTCCACCTTGCCCGATTCAAAATATATACGAGTAATTTCCGGAAAAAACGTTTTAATGAGAAAACTGGACCCGCGTTCCACAGGCAGCAGTCGCCACTTCATCTTCATGTCTATTCTCGGGCTCTGTTGGTCGCCTTTTTCTCATTGAATATTTCCGTTAATCTCTTATAACGTTTTCATTCGGATAACGGTAAGTTCTGTAACTTTAGCGTATTTTCCCAACCGCCAGCGCTACATTGAGGCGCGAAGACTGAACAGTGTGACTCTCTAGGAACACGTGTCAAGGGGTGTGAATGCGTACAGTAAATCAATGATCATTTTATTGTCTCGGGAGTCGGGACCCATTTCGTGTAGATAACATGTTGCCTATGCGGAGAGCAAGTCGTCTGCTTCTTGCGCAGGAGTTGCGCTGATGTCAGAACGACACCGAACTCTGATTGGCTTTGATTGAAAGCGTCGTTCTGACGTCACTGCAACTCGTGCGCAAGAAGCAGACGACTTGCTCTCCGCATAACGATGAGGCACTACATAACGGGGCGCTTTAACGCCGACGAGAACTTTTAATGGCGTGCGGATCTCATCGACGCCGCTCAGGCCGCCGGCGGCACGCCTCACCTCAACAGGTTTGGCGCGGGCGGGACCACTCCTTCTTCCGAAAACGCGCGCGCTTTGGACGTCCCGCCGGGCGTGTCTAATTCCCCCTAATCAACAGCCCCCCTCCCACCGACGCGCAATCGACCGTCAGGTGAGGCACGACCCCCCGTCAGAAATCCTGCGGCGCATGACCCCTCCATCTGGCGTGCGTAGACACCAGGACAGACAGGTGACGTGGACTGGGACCCTGGCTTGTCTTTGTTGTTGTTTCTTTTTCGCTTCGTTTCTTTTAGAAGTCGTTCGCCCTTGTTGTCCTGCCCTCCACGCGGACCGAACGGGCCCCCCCCCCCCCCCCCACGACATTGTTTGCACCGTTTTTCAAACCGATGCAAGTCGTCGAGGTGGAAGGGCGAGGGGGTTCCCATAGAAACCGCCGTGGACCGCGCGTGCTTCGATCGCTCAAGAGTCCCCAGCCCGAGTTCCGCTAGGGTCCGAGATGCCTCTCGGACGCCGACGCAGACGGAACGACCGTTGCTTCGCGACCTTCCGCGGTGGGTGACGACGATGACGGTGCTTTTCGTACCAGGAGGCGTCCGGAACTGCCCGTTGGACTTGCCTTCGATGAACGCTGGAATCGGGAGGTGTTGCTTAGACTGGGTATGAAAACTTGAACTTTAGGGGATTTACTTGACAGATTTGCGTCGTCTCTCTCCTCTTCGACGAGTGTGTGTTACCCTGCCGGTGCGCGTGTTTGAAGGTGTGCGTGTTTGAAGGTGTGCGCTCTTGTAGAAGGAGTGTCGCTCGATCGTGACCTTACAACTTCGACGATGCAATGTTCCGCCATCGTGCGCCGGATTTCAAAGGTGTCGGCGGCCTGAATTCCACGACTGCTCAAAGTCTGTAATGTTGTTGGGGTGTTCTTTCTGCTGTACCGTGTACCTCTTGGCGTGCGCGCGTGGATAGTGCCGGACACACCGTAGACTTCTGCCTTTTCTCATCATCAATTTGGTTCGCGTTAGATTTGGCGAAAACAAGACGTGGCGTAGGCACGATTTCTCAAACTGGCCTGAAAACCGGTCGCCATGACCTCGGGACCCGCGGCAACAAGGTGACGAACAACAACACAACACCGCCATCCGGCAACAAGGTCGTTAAATACCGTCCTTTCCTCACACGAACCCGGTCATAAATATAGTATGCCGGAACGAAGCATGGAGTTGGGAAGAGCTTCGCGGCGGTTCAACAACCCAAGCGGAACGAACCTTTCACCGCTGAGCCGTCTCGACCGAGCCGGCCCTTTGCCATCAATTTCCCTCGACTCGAGCGGGCGCCTGCAGAGATATTAAACGTACATGTACGCCTTGTCACATCCATTGCGCTCGAGTTGCGGCAAGGATTCTTACGATTTTTTCCCTCCGATGACGTCGTCTAGAAGTCGCCGGAGCAGAAGAGAGAACCGCCGCGCCTCGCGTCCAGATGCAAGAGATCTCCACCTCCTGCCGTCAACGTCGCGAGACTGCGGTGCCATTTGACGACCGAGAACTTCAGTTCGCCGTTTCCGACGCACCGTCGTCCTGCCGTGCCTGTGTCGTGGTCCTCACGTGGACTGGGAACTGTCGTCGACGTTTCTCAGGAGCGACGACAAGGACGAGAACGCGACTGCACCGAAGACCGACGCTTCCGGTAAACGATAAGCAAACAAAGGTAACGGCGCCGACGCCGGCGACAACGTGCGAAACAGGAAAACGGAACGCCCTCACGTTTTTCCTTTTCAACTTTCTGACTAGGCCACGGCTGCTCGCCGCCCAAAGAGCGGGAGCGTGTCCCGCCCGAAGTAGGGCCACGACCGTCCGGACTCTTGCTCGGCTCGGCAAGGACTCCTTCTGGTACCACGCCAAGCGGTCCTCGCAGGCATGGCGGTGACCCTCGACGCGATTAGCGACTTGTGATTAGCGGCCAACCGAGGACGTAATCAAACACGACACCCCTCAACGCTTGCCGGCGCTTGGGCAACTCTTCCCAAAGCCGACGTATATGTGCGACAACATGGAGCTTTTCGGACGCAGCTACGGCGGAACTTGGCTTCTGGCGGCTTCGTTACTGGCCGCCATTGGAGTGTGGGGCCCGACGTCGGAGGCAGTGACCAGGAATAGGACAACGGAAGATCTGCCCATTGTGTTTCCCGACGACAACACGGCGGCCGAGGCAGCAAAGCCGCCACGAAGAACAGGAGTAAACGCTTCAGGCTTCCGATCTCCACCGGCTCGAAATGAGGTGAGCTTCCTTTTTTGTTTTCCATTCCAGTTTGCAGCTGTTTGTTTTACGTTTCGAGTTTTCTCAGGGCCATATCTAGCGGCTGTAGACGTACGAAAAGTCCCCATGGAAAGGCGGCGCTACAACGCGGGTGCCAAGTTACGTCAACCTTGCGTCGCCTGCCATCGGGCATCACGTGTTTTTAATTAATCCGACACGACTCGTGGGCTTGTGAAACGTGTCAGAGCCAGCAGGAAAAACAGGTGCGAACCCGTGTGAGCTTGTCCATACAGACGGGAGAGTCCTTGAAGAGCAATCTGCGCTTCGGTCAGTCGTCCGTTTCAAGATCGAATAGCAAGCCCGGAGCAAACGGTTTGATACACAGGACCGGTTAAAGTTTACCCCGGCGTGCTCGTTCCAAGAGAGAAAAAACAAATTTTGATTGGCACCTGGAAAGAGTGTGCGTTGACGAAGCAGACCATCGTCTCTGCTTGATTCCTATGTGACGCTCGTCTCCCCGTTTTTACATGTCAAGTTGTAAACAGTGAACGGTAAAACATGTGAGCCGGCCGAGTGCCAGTCGAAGGAGTTTAGATTCCGCACGAGGTGGTTTAGGGCATGCTGAGTCACGAAACGAGCTTCCACTCGACAACAGGGAATACTGATAGTCCTATATTCAACCCCTCCGGCCTAAAGCCCGTTAAACCACGGTCGCACCACCAATACATAATGCAAAATAAAGTCTGCTCTCTGCAGACTTTACTTTTGCATCTGGGGCGTGTTTCTTTATGGCTCTTACGTCACATTCGTCACACACAAAAACCGTCTGCAAACAGGTTCGAGACATGCATGGCGCAAACGCGCTTCGAACTTGCTTGAGACGCATCCGCGGGCGATTCTGTCGTCCGTCTGCAGAGAATTATCAATATGAAAACAGCGGTCGACAGAGCTCTCGAATATACATGGGGCTGCTCTATGGCGCCAGTTATCGAAAACGGGCGAAAATGGGCCCGATTTTCCCACTGGAAATTTAGAAAATCACGTAACTTTTGAATAAGATAACCGTTAAAAGTTGAAATCTATGGTATCTGGTTTGAACCCCTAGCGCTACATTTGGGTGGAAAATGAGCGTTGAACGATGCATAATTTATTTTTGCGATAAAATGAAAGGAGTGGGGGGCATTTTGTATATGTGGCTGCGGCTTTAGGCTATCTCATCTCGTACATATTCATCCCATCGCTGTCACACCGAGCACCTCATCAACTAGCCTTTCAGGGTATGGTCAGTTTCGTCACTTATTATCCATTATCATATGCCAGGTTATCTGTAGGTTTCTCATTCTCGTGATACAAATCGGGGTAATAAAGTAACGTCCTTGTTTACCTATAGATAAGGTTGACGTTTACCGGTTGCATGAGCGCGATTGCAGTGCATAAGATACCTATGAAAGATAATCCTCATCGACTTCTGGTACGTGCCGATATTAGGAATCAAACCATAAATGCCGAGTGTTCCGCCGCAATTTCAGAATTAAATTATTTCGCTGTTCCGTGAAACTATTTTTGCTGCGTTCAGGTTTACCGACGTATTGCGGAAAGCGTTAAAATCATGTCTCTGGTAACTTTCTGAATGAAGTCGGAAGCTCTATAACTTTATTGTCTTCTTATTTAAAAGCCTTCGGGCTGTCACTTGATTTATTGACATATCTAAATATTAAATTTCATCAATATTTATTTGTACTTTTTTTTAAAGCGTGGGCGAGTTTTGTTATGTTTTCGCTCGATAATATTTCAATGGAGACTCGGTGCCCTTTTTGCGTCACTCGAGTCCACGGTAAGCACCGCATTGTGCAGTTGCCGTTTCTGACCCAAAAAATGAAGCCTACGATGGGACGCCTAGCATCGGTTTCATGTGCTTCCATCATGCTCGGTGTCACATCGCAAAGCATAATTTTATTGTTTTAAACCTCGTCAACTCGCCGAGCTACCTCCGCCATAGATTGCAGCTATTGATTCTCTCGAGTGCCTTGCGGAAACGTAGACTCTTCCGATTTCTTAGAGTGCGTGCGCCCACTCGAGCAACGGATGCAAGCATCCGCGCGCTGTTCGTAGAATCTTGCACATCGGAGCCCGTGCATCGGGGGTTGGTGTAAGTCACGCTTGTAAAGCGAAAGTCAATGCGTCGGTCTCCTCTTGGAATTCCGTTGGAATGCCAGCGATGTACAGTGAGCGACACTGCTAGCACAAACATGACTTCGGCGCTTTTTATTTTTTTTTTTTTTATTTTCGCATTTTACTTGGAAAGAGTACTGGCGGGCATCGACATTTACCACTTAGGTTAGTATCCCAACTCAGCACTTTCCACTACCATAGTAGTTCTGACGATAACCCTTGGATACTGAGAGAAAAGCAAAGAACGCCGGCGCTGGGTTGTTCGCGCTAACGATGTCGCAAAGTGTGTCTTGGGTTAAAATATATTTATATATATATATTAGACCGAACAGATGTTGCTTATTTCTCGCGTACGATGTACAATATGGTTTAAAAACTCGGGGGACGACAGATCCTCGATATGGGACGCCCCCAGCGACTTGGGTTTCTGTTGTTGGGGCACTTATCTTCTCTCGCCCCCGTCCCCGCGACGCTGACTAACTCGGATTTCAAGCCTCCGCTTCTCTCGCTTAGCCCATACATTCGTGGTTCACGTGCACTGTAGTCTGTGGATGGGCCCGGAAGAATGAATACGATCGAACCATCTGAATCGGGCGGCGGATGGTGATACCTTCCAAATGTTCGCCAGTCGCCATCTTGTTTTAACATATATTGTTTTTTAACGTGAAGGATTCTTTGGCTTGTTGCTCCGAATTCCGCGAAGCCGCATTTCGTGAAGCCGTGGCTTGTGTCGTCCCATAATGCAACGCGCGCAGCGTTGCATTATGGGATGTCACAGACCTACACACTAATTCAGTTTCTCCGCTAAATTTAGCGGGGAAATTGAACTGGTGTGTAGGTCACGTGACGTCAATTTTCCCGCTAAATTTAGCGGGAAAATTAACGTCACGTGACCTGCACACCAATTCAATTTCGCCGCTAAATTTAGCTGGAAAATTGACGTCACGTGACGTCAATCTCCTCGGCATCACGTGACCTGATGTCATGTGATGCCAGAACGTTCCGCGTATGCAACACAATTGCCCAGCAATTTGCCGTACGATTTTTTTTTATTTTTTTTTGTCTGCTCACTGTAATAAGCGATGTCCTTGTCTGTGGTAAATAGTCCCTGACAACTTCAGAAACACAGGGCGCGGCGAGTCCCGTGCACCTCGTTATCGCTCCGCAACCAATCAGATTGCGGCACTAGCCCATCAGCACGCCAAAGAGCCAATCGCAAAGCGAGAAGTATGAACATAATAAGCAAAGCCGGTGAGATGAAAGAGGTAAATGATCCTCCATGTCTCGGCTCGGAACTGTTCAAGCGATGACGACGGCGCGTTTCCTTTCCCTCTTTTACACCGACGATTCCGTTGAAATGCCCGGATGAATGTAGATGCGCTGCAGCCGAGCAAAATGGCGCGGCCTAGGGAGCCCTTGGTGAAACGGTCTATAGGTATTTTCTACTTTAAACATTTTATGAGGTACAGGTTCGCGAGAGAACGTCCATTGACTTCGTAATATTGTCTGTGCGAATACGGTGTAATGTGAGTGTGTAAAGTGTAGACGTTTGTATGTGCGGCCTCTCGGCGCCACCATCTGGCTGGTGTCGTGTGTAGGTCGTCTGCTAGTCTCTTGGCTAAGGCGTGCCCGAGACTGCCAGATTGGTGCTCAAACAGAGCCTTTTTAGCCACGGTGGCCAGACTAGCTTTTGAAGCGTGGCGTCTTCCAAGCGTCTATTGTCACCATACATGACCTTGGTGTCTCTCCTCTCCATCCAGGATGTTCCTAGCTGAACAGTTTCGTGTTAAATGTTTGAAACAAAACACGAAGGTGCAGTGTCGAATCTGATAGCAAATATTTGAAAGATCCTTTCGAAATTGATGCTTTGGTAGGAGGCTGTTTAATAAGGGCTTCGTCATGTCGAAAATGAATTCCGCAGTCGGTTTAGTTCCGTGTTAGTTCTACAAGAATGCTTTTTCAAAGACTCTACGCTTAGCTATGAGCTTTAGAAGAACCGGATGAATCCATTTACTTTTTATTGTTTAGAGATTTGGTTGTTCTTGGAGACGCCATTAGGGTATATTTTGACAGCCGCATAATTACAAAAAGTCTCAAAATACAAAATTATGACTACTAATACAAATAAAAAGATTCTTTAAGTATACGCTAGAAATAGGAACATATTTCTACAGTTGGTAGTACTGCTTCTGATACTTTGAGCTGGTAAGAAATGTGAACTTTCTTATAATTGAAAGGGTGAGAAATTCGGGAGTTATGTCAAATTGTTATCGTCCCCCCCGCTTTGCGCGCGCACGCTTCAAAGCAGATTTCGGGGTGACAGCGCGAGCGATCGTGATAAGAGTTCTGGACGGGCCGGCCCTGGTAGTGCGCATTGCTTTTTGGCCCGGGCTCGAGACGTGCGCTCTCTGTTGAGGCATCTCCAGCCGGGTCGGGCTCGGGCCGGGCCGGATGTGGTATAGGAGAGGAATACCATCGGGCCAAGCGCGGATCGGGTAAGACTGTGAATGAACAAGACCGGGCCGGTTCGGGCCTCAAAAGGTAGGCAGGTGCAGTGCTCTCATCGCGATATCAATATTATTCTACGAAAACACGATCCGCTAAAACTTCCCGGTGTTCTTGCCACTGAAATGAGAGTAACTGCTCAAGCAAGCCGTCGCATAATCGTACTAAAAAAAGAAAAAAAAAAAACGAGACAAGGGAAAAACGAAACGAGGACAAACACGACGAATTCTCAAACGCTTCAACATTTCAATGTGCTTGTCCTATCCTCGCATTTTTGTTTTATGTGGTACCACTTTTTGTATTATTTGTTGTCGACAGGGAAGTACCTTTTTGTAGTATTTGTTGTCGATTGCAGGAAAGTACAAAGACATGGTAGGATCCAAAATGGCGGCGATGCAGCAGCTCGAGCTGCGCGGCGTTATTACACGTGACAAAAGAAAGATCGTTTAAGAGAAATGGCCCAAAGTCACCATGCACCTTAAGGCACTGACGAGCGGCAACTCTAGTTATGCAGATGAAGACGTGTGCCTCGTTACGGGAGACCTTGCAGAGGCCCGCTTCATTATCCTCTGCAACCTTGTTTAAGTCCGTATCGCCGTGGCTGCCACTCTTCTTTCGTCTGATATGTTTGTTTTTGCTTTCACCGCCTTCTGACTATGCATTTTATTTTTTATTTATTTACTTTTTTGTTGGGAGACGTTCTTTCCGCTGGTGGGGTTTCGCTTGTGCAACGCCGAAATCTCTTCCTGTGGACAGGTTACGGGTGTCTAGGCGGGAGTCTCCGCCAAGGCACTACGCCTCGTTGAACGCGAAAAGAAACGCTGCCCAGACACGGAAAAAAGACCCGACTAAAAGGCGGGAAAACCCTGTCATGGCTGAACACGTGAATGCCTGACAATGAGGCCCAGATAAAAGATCTACCGCAGATATAAAATGAGAGTTTGGTCGCGAGTGCAATAATCACCTTCTCCATGCCGCCATCTTTAATGACTGAGCTGTGAGACGCGTTCTGAGCTTGCGCAGTAGCTCTCTTCTGCAAACTATTCAACACCGCGCATGCGACCACAGTGCTGCTGTGTCCCCGAAATTCGTCACCTAAACAATGGGAACTGGGGGGAAAAATTGGACACCGACTCCCGCAAAAGCAAAACCAACACCAGCTAGAATATTCAAAGCCCGTGCATTATAGCGTTTCCACGTTATCACGTTATCAACAAAAACATTGTTTTACCGAGTATTAGATCTACTGTAGACGTCATTAAAATTAATTCTGCAGAGTGGCATTACCAGTGATTCGTTAGTCTTCCTTCTATACCCAAAACTTCGGAGTGGGTTTGAAAAGAACGCATGCGGTACGCACGGTTCACACTGTCCATACATCACGAGAAGGACATGGTGTTTTGCTGCGGACGGGCCTCAAGCAAGTCATATAGGTATGTGTAACGCCATGAGCCGGACACATCGCTGTTTGGTCACGACTGGTAGGTTTAACTTTGCTTTTTCCGATAACACAGGTATAACAAGGTTGACAACCGTAAACACGAAGTCCGCTAAACATAGAGAAAACTGTGAAACTTGTCACTAGGTTACAGCATGTTTGTTTAATACATATATACGAAGCATACTTCTAAGATGCTTAAGGACGAAGAAACACACCTTTTGACAGTGTCTGAGGACTGTCTTGTATACGATGTATATGCAGTGTGACCGCAGCTTAAACCCTATGCCCCCCACCCCCTGTCCTTTTTTCCCCCCAATTTGTATGAATTCAGCCGCGAGCCGTATGGAAATTAGCCAACCGCCCGTGTGCCACACAACGCTGCACGAATTCTTGACATGATGTATGAATCCGTATATGGATGTATACGAAGCTCCATGTACACGCAAGAACGAAAAATGAAAGCCGTTTACAACTCCCTGTAACGCCGAATTAGAGCGCAGCTCTTGAGGAGGAGGAGGGGAAGGTACGGAGAGGGGGCTATGCCCCTCCTCCTCTGCTGCTCGCCTCCCATTTAGGGGAACATTTTCCGCTAAATTTAGCGGAAAAAATTCCCGCTAAATCTAACGGGGAAATATTTCCGCTAGATTTAGCGGGGAAAGTTTTCCGCTAAATTTAGCGGGGAAATTTTCCGCTAAATTTAGCGGGGAATTTTTTGCGCTAAATTTAGCGGGGAACTTTACCCATGATGCTCCGCGCGGTCACGCCGACGCCGACGCCGCTCAAGCCGGAAACGGGGGCCTAAGAGCAGCTGCGCTCTAAAAAAGATAGGAATGAGAAGCATGTGCTGTACAGCCATCTTGAATAAACTATGCCTGTCCTTTTTTCTACCGCACTAAACCCCCCGACAATTATGCACGCGTTGTTTCATTGTCGAACGCGCTCCTGTACTATACGGTCGATACGCCGAGTCTGAGAAGTTAATTAAAAATAAATGATCCGAATCAATAACCGATGACGCAGACCAGTTTTCTGTCATGTTTTGTTTGGTCTCTTTTTATTAATATTGTTGTTAATATTACTTTACTACGGGATTTTAATGCGACAATAAGCGCAACAGCTTGCTAATCAATGTTGGCGACAGAACATAGACGCTCCCCGTTCTCGGAAGAGAAAAAACAGACACAAAAAAAGAACACCGTGTGATTAATGCTTATTAAGTTAAAACATAACAGCGGTTGAGGGTCCAGATGCTGCACTAACCTGAGTTGGATACTCGCGTACAAGTGTAGTTATAGTAAGAGGCCTGCTTAAATGTCACAAGTGTGACTTAAATGGCACATGTACACCGTTTCATGTGTAAGAAGTATGCGTGTTTTGTTGTGTTTTTTTTTTTCCCCTAGATCTAAGCTTATTTGTTTCCGTAACAAAAATAATTTTCCGAGACCGGACTTGCGCTGCGGGGCAGTGGCCGTCTTTCCACGATTGGCGAAATATTGACTATGAGATATTAAAAGGGATTCATGTTGCTTTCATCGACGGAACTGTGAGTAGGAGGTTGCCAACGTTAAAGGTGTTTAGCTTAGAGTCCAGCGTGACTTCGAGCGTCCACCGTGATTTTCGCATACGGCTTCGATGTTGTCATTTGTTTTTGATTATAAGTATTCAGTATCACAACTCGTGACGTGCACGGCGTAACAAATCCTGGTTGCGGCGTCACGGTGGAGGAGAACCACAAGAGGGAGCCAAACGAAACACTTTGACGCTAATGCCCGTTCGATGACTCGACAAAACCAAAAAGGTCACGGAATAGCCGGCCATGCTTTCACGGTGACCATCATCTCCGATTTTTATTTTTGTCATTTAATAAAGAAGAAAAAGAAATGACAAATGGCGAACTTAAATCTTGTGGTTTTTTAAGATACCTTCGCGTCAAAGGTATCGAAAAGCGCCACATCAAACAATCGTCAAGTTTTTGTTGCTTTTCTTTGTTGTTTTTTTTACAAGCTACCCGAACTAAAAACATTTTCGAAATACTCAGGATCTATTCTTTTTATGCATATCATTTATTGTGTCTGAATTCGAAATAGCTATTGAAAAAAAAAAATGACGGCAAATAAAAGGTGATTTCAGAACCAAGATTCAAATTGTTCCGCTCTTCCTTTGGGGATGGCGTCCGTGTTGTGCAACTTGCAAATCAAAACGGCAATCTAAAAAAAAAAAAAAAAATTCGCTATGTTTTTTTTTTTTTTTTTTTTTTTGCTGGTTTGAGTTTGATCAGCATTCATTTCACGCCGTCAAACTTCTTGTTGCCCGTTCAGATAAGCTCTGCTTCCCCCATACTGCCTCATATTACAACTTCTGACGTTTAAAATCAATGATGCCATAGATCGTCTTAGGCCAAATTTTAAACTTCAATAACTTCACGTAAAATAAATTACTGTGACTCGTAATTTGGGTTATTAGGAGGGTAAAATAATCATGGTATTAATTAATCAGTCCATTTAATGAACGAAACAATGCGGGGATAAATTACCGTAAATTTATCGCGCATTTCATTTAAAACTTTTAATTATGTCAAACCCTGCCATGTTAAAACAAAAGCTTTGATTGTTTTTTTTGTTTTTTTTGCGTTATGATTTGCTCTAAATAGTACATTACGCAACTGACCAGCAGAGTGGAAGGTACAGAGCGCGACACTGTTAGCGCGAACAAGCGATCGTCGGTTTTTCCCGTTTTTTTCTTTGAAACCAAGGGATGTCATCCAAGTTATTATTGCTACGGAAAGAGCTCATTTAGTTCTATAAAGTAAGCGATAAAATTTTGTGCTCGCTAGTATTGTTTAGAGGTAAAATGCGCAAATGCGCCGATGTCGTGTTCGCGCAAACTGTGTCGCGATGTGTACAAAGTTCAACGTTCTGATGTGCTAAGAAAAGCAGCACCTTCTGCTCGTGATCAGCCGATATAAACATTTCTTGCTTCGTGATTCTTTGACTTAAATAAATCAACAAATGCCCTTAGAAATGTCAAATGACAAACAAACGGTGAATAAAAAAGAAAATATTTTCAGGTTCATGTTTGTGGGAAACGTCATAGTAAAACAGCTGTAGGTAGTTTAAACCACGATTTAAATCAATCATTATTTAACATACAATTTAACTCATTTTGATTTTTCTTCTCCGCTCTGGTTACTTCTATAGTTCCGATGCTCCTGTTAATGTATTAAACTAACTTCGAGGCAAGTCGGTGTGATTATCAAAATGTCGCTGGAGAATCCCCTTTAACCGAATTGCGACCGTAAGCGAATTCTGAACGCCGTATAGACTGTCCGCGCTAAAACGTCGAGAAGTTCTCGTTGAACGTCGAACATGCGCCTGGACGATCGAAATGTTTTCGGACTGCACGCTCTGCTGTATGTATACGAGGATGAATCGGTCAGGCTCGCTATTGGAATATCGAACAGGACGGTGGTAGCGTGCAAGTTAGTCGTGGGTGGTAAGACGAACTCGAAAGTTGGAGGCAATCGAAACTTGAGAAGAATGAAAAGTTTAAACGGAATAACTGGCACCACTAGCGACCGTGAACTTTGAAAACGATTTGGCGTCTCGACGGACGCCATGATTTGGAGATACCGAGAGACAGAGAGAGAGAGAGAGAGAATATATCTCTAAATAAAATAGAAATGTTTGAAGTGGAGGATTTTGCACATCTGCAGGATCAGCGCCGAACCCTTCAGATTATAAATTTAGATTTTTATAAAAAAAAATATATATATATATATTACGCGTACGTGGTGCATTTAGCCGAGAGGCTTTCTTGAGACTTCCCTATGTTTGTGTCGTCTCTTAGAACACCCTAGTCTCGGGTAAATACACCATGTTTGAGTTGCACCAGCAAGCTTGTACCCTCGTTTTTTTTTTTTTTGTCTTCGATTGTATTGTTATGTTTCTTTTCACTCACTTTGGTATTACTTCCCTGTTTCTTTCTTTTTCCTTGATTTGTATCTATTCGTTTGTTTATTTACACTGAATAGTGCTGCACCATCGTTAGTTTACCTCCGTCAACTACACCGCATTTGCATATCAAGCAGTCGTTTGACGTCTCAACAAACTTTCTTAATAAAAGAACATAAAAAAAAAACGTTTCTAGGCGTAACTTACATATACGACTTAGCAAGCAGAAGCAAAGTGGTAGTCTAAGCCAGTTGGTTCATATGCGTTTGTTTTCTATTCTTAGTTGCGAGCGCGCCTCTTCCTGTTTCGGTAGCTCGATCGTCCTCGTATTAATTCGGCGCTGTTTCCCTGTACACCCGTGAGCGATATGAAGGTGAACAGCCCTCTTCTTGTTTGTGACGCTCCTGCAAGTTTTGGAACAAGCTCTGTTTCAGAAGAGGGCTAGAACGCAAAGTGTACACCCCAAGCCACGTATCATTTGAGACGTTGAGAGTTAATATAGCTTTAGGGAGCCGTAAAACAGGCAAGAAACCAGGTAAGGTGTTCACCTTCATATTGCCGGCGGGTGTACATAGTGAAAAGAAAGTGTGTGCGTTTGGAAAGAGATCTAGTTGATAATTTGTGAGGCAAACACACGCAAATAAAGGAGTACAGTTAACACTTCTTTTAAAGGGACCATGAAGGCAATTTAATTTTTTTTTAAAAGAAGGTGTTTTCGGAAGCATTGGGGTCCTGGCATGCTACACAATTTTTTCTAGAACTTTGTGACTCTTATTTCTGTACCTGCAAATAAATCTTCGAAACCGAAACAAACATTCAGATTTCTTCCCTTTTTCGCCTCTGGAAAGAGAAGTGACGTCAGGGAGCACTGTCGGCATCGGTAGGATTTAGTGCACACTCAGTGTGGTTCCCGTGGTTCGCTATTGGCGACGTGCGCGATCGAAAGCGTCGCTGTGATCGGCCTTCCACGATTGGCCGAATGCTGACTATGTCGTCAGCAAAGAATTTTTCATCGACGGAAATAAGAGTGATGTAACAACTTCAATTTTGACGGTGTTGGCAGTGTTGGTTTCAGAGCGCAATAATTTCAAGCTTCCACCGTGCTAACTAAAACACCATCGAAGTTGTTCACAAGGTAAGGACGTCACGAAAGGTAACCATAGGAGGGCGCCACCAAAACATCTCGCCGGCGGTCGGGCGGTCTGTGAAGAAAACCTGGAAGAAATGGGCGACAACGCCGCGCTCGCAAACGAGTTCGAGCTCCCGTTCTGCGACCTCACGCCGACTGAACGGGAGATGCTGGTAAGGACGCAGAATTCTGGATTGGCGCTTTACGAAGGCGCCCCAGACCTACCACCAGCTCCTCGGTCGCCGCCTCAGAGCGACTCCGGCTGACGTGAAGGTGCTGCTCAAAGTCTTCTGGTCGGAAATGCAACGAACAAATCCTGATACCGCTGTCCACAGCTCTATGCAAGACGACGGCGCGCAACCAAATGCTGCGCATTGCTGCATCGGTCGGCAGTTTATGCAAACTAACGTCGCCCGATCGACCACACGTCTTTAGCCGACCTTTCGCGCAACCTACTACTGCACATAAACGCGGCATGATTGGTGAGACACCAGTTCGCAAAGCGAACACGAGACGACGCACGAAACCAGAACCAAACGTTCGCCGCCCCCGGCGCTCGTACCTTTGTCTTCTTTTTCCATGGTTGCTCGATGCTTGTTACGCGCCCGAGGTAGCAGTGCGGGATGCGTTCAACCAGTGACAAACAGAGGGATCGCTTCAGATTATGATTTTATACACGGTATGAAACCTATTAATTTGCAACTACAACTTTAAAAGATTATCCAACGTTCAAATGAACTTTTTTCATCACATCTCACCACCGAAATCGAAACCAAGAGCGCGTCTATCGTTTGAACCAATCGCCAGACGAGGAGCCCGTTGTCGTCACGCTTCAACGGCGCACTTTAGTTCACCTTTCTGCCGCCGCCTCGGTGGGGTCTCAGGCATCGCTCCCGGCGCTATTATTACCGCGCCTGTTTGCTCGATTGGTGCGGCACCCAAACTTCTGTTCGGGCTAGAACTTGGTCAACAGTATCTGAGACGTGCCTGACATCCATTTCAATCGTCGAATAAAACTTCGAAACTGCCTTCATGGTCCCTTTAAAGCGCTCTTAAAAAAAAACACAGTATGCGAGTTTTTGCGAAACAAATATTTCAATTCATAGGCGTTTAGGTTATACTTGTAGGCTTTATCTGGCTGCTTTGGAACGCACGAAATGTGAAGGCTACGGTCACTTACTACGTTCCAACTTCCGGCCGCAGTAAAGAGGGCGACGACCTCAGGCGAGGAAGCGACCGGTTCCTGTCTTCCTACAGCCTCGGCTGTAGCCTCGTCTACGAACGTCTTACGACAGGATATGGACCCGTGGAAGGAAAAAAAAAACAAAAAAACAGACCTCCCTTCTCTCGAACGTCCGGTGTACAATCCATTCCTCCTGTGCAGACACACGTGAAGAACGTCATCGGATGCATCGGGTGACGCTTCAAGGCGTACGGGACATGCGGTCATACGTATACCCAGACTTGTACGTAATCCGTTACAAGTAACGAAATTACTTGTAATCCCTTACATTTATCGGTAATTTAGTAACGGAATAATTACATATTTTCTAGAGTAATTTTAAAGTAATTCCCTTACATTTTTGACGTAACGGATTCCTTGTAATCCGTTACATTTTTCAGGACCAGCGCCCCCCCCCCTCCCCCCTCTCCTTCCCCCCCCCCCCCTCCTTATAAAGAAAAGGTCGTTTTCATTTTGATAAAGTTGAGCGCAGTGACACTGTCACGCGAATTGACCAGCGCAAAGGGAGGCTTGGCACTCCTCAGTTCCGCTAAGCCTTTTTTTTTTTTTTTTTGCAACACCAGGCCCCTGAATCTATTTATTTTAAACCCCAACAACAATGTCAAAATATCCAAATAAACATTTCTACAGAAGAAAAAAGGGGGGAGGGGGGGGGGGGGGCAAGTTATATCCGTTTTTTTCAGTGTCTTTGTTTTTTCTTTGCGATCGAAGGCGGGGAGAGGAAGACACCAAGTGATTGTATGCCTCTTCAAAAATCTGAAGGCGGTAAGTGCACAGACAAGAATTAACAATGTCCTTCTCGGTTATAGTGACTAGGACCATTTTCATAATGTCACAACACGACGAGACAACGCTCCGTCTACCCTAAAATCCACTAAAAGAAATGTGATAATATGTAAAGGTGTAATGCCACAAGCATCCTCGTTCGTCGGTGCACACTTACCATCTTCTCTTAGAAAACAGGATGTATTTTTTTCTGGTTTTTTCACCTTATTCGACCCTGTTTTCAAAGCTACTTACTTTTTTTTTGTAGTCCAACTTCTAGGGTTGGCCCACTTTATTTGTGCATTCCAGCCAGGTTATCTCCATCTCAGTTACCCTTTTTGTGAGTCAGCTTCTTGCGAGCACTTGGAAAATGATAATAGTCTTTTTTTTTTTCTTCCTGTTTTTACCCCAGCAGGACGCGCCTTACTTCGAGCAGATATTTTTACAAATAAAACATAGTGGTGGCTGACGTAGACTTGATGTTTTGGGCTTGAGGAGAGAGTGAAACTCGTAAGTGGGGCCATAGCGCGGCTTACTTAGTTCTCTGCCCCTCTGCTGCCCATGGCATCAGTGGACGTCTATCTGGAGAACACCGGAGTAAACTGCAGTCGGTCCGTGCTCCTTGCGTTTTTGAACGGCACCAAGAAAGGTACACATGGCAAACGTGTACCTTTCATTTCCTTGTTTTAACCAACGTTCTAATTAATTGTTGTTAAGAGTGTCCTGTTGTTTTATTTCCTCGATTACTTATCTTTAAATATTGGAAATTTGTTTCTTATTCACCAACGTCTCAACCGAGCCTCGACCTGTTCAGAACCAAAGGAAGAAGAACATCGAGCCAAGCCTTATTTATTATTTAATTATCATCTTACTGTTACCAACTCTACTAAAACTCTCGAATATTAGATAACGGCTGCAACGACGAAGCTTTGCTGTATCTTCGAGGTAAATAGTACTTCCATTGCTTCCCTGAAAAAGCTCAATGCAGAGCATGAAGCATTCGTGAGGCACAATATGCCACTCCCATCCAGTGCCTCAGTTCAAATGGTGTTCAGCATAGCAACCAACATATTGAATAATAAATAACGCAAAATGTCTGACGAGACTTTCGAGAGTCAGCTGTTGCTCAAAATACTCAAGGTCAATGAATAGAACAGGTGGCAACAATAAGAACTTGAATAACCAAGCTTCTCCCCTTTGTTTCTTAATTGAGGAAAATATTGTTGAAAGTAACGCCACGAAAGTAACGGATTACTTTTGGGGGTAACGGTCACTTACTTTTATGGGAGGGCAATTGTAATTGTAATAAATTACAATTCAGCCTTGAGTAATTGTAAATGTAATTCCTTACTATTTTTCAGTAACGTGTACAAGTCTGCGTATACCTCTTGTTCGAGACTCAGTAAGCCCGCTGTCACGTACTCAGGGCCGGATTAAGGTACGGGCTAAGGGGGCTGCAGCCCTGGGCCCCAGGCTGTCAGGGGGCCCCATGCTGGTCCCTGAAAACTTGAAAATGTTAGCCGTTTTTTTTAGTTAGGAAAGCTCAGACAGAGAGCAGAAGAAACACTCCGAAGGGCCTCTGGCGCAATGACCTTCTCGTTCTTTTTTCTTCAACAGGGAAACAAAGATGCCATAAAGTTCCCGTCTCTAGATCAGCTGGCGTTTGTGAGCTCGTTGTACAAGAGCGTGCCAGAACAACAAAATTTAACACGGCCTCCTCATGCCCCTTCTTAGATTTTTTTTTTTTTTCTAATTAAAGCTTGATGGAAGGGTGGTTATGGAGCTTTCTTTTGTATTGGAGACCCCTTAGCGTGTTTTAAGGACAATTGTGGGCAGGAAGATAAGCAAGCGTTAAGCAAGCAACGCAGATGGTTCACAAATGTTGTTTTAAACCTTTTCGCGAAACTCCATTTGGAGTTTATTCCAGAACGATAAGTTTGGAACAAGCGAAAAGGTGCCCGTAAATCTTCCGGACACCGTCTCTAAAACCACCAACAAACAGGCGTTTCAAGGAGCCGGCTCTTGAGACGCCCCTCAACAGTTTTCGATGAGTACTGACTGCAAGCAAGTGCTCTAGAGTCGATATCTGGTCTCCCAGTGCAACTGAACACTCTTCCTTCCAGCGACTGATACGAATACTGCAATGGTTTCACCAACTTCTGAGATATAACCCTTTTTTTTAACTTTGAGTCACAGAAAAAAATGACCGCCGAGGTCTAAATTAGTGCATTTAAAAAGACAGCGTGTATATACAAAAAAAAAATATCTTCTCGATTCTCATGATAAATTCTTTAAATGTAAATGTGCTCGAAAGACAGTGGTCAATGTCTTACAATCGCACGGAGTTTCACCTATGGTTTAAATGTGGAAGTCTGTGTTTGTTTGTGAAACGAGGGTTCAGTTATTAGAAGACCATTTACGAAGTAGTTTGATCCCATAAAGACTGCTTCAACCAACGAAATGTCTTTGTTGCCTATGTCACTACCTTCGCTGTTCACACCAGTAATTAATTAGCAGAGGGCTAGTTAGAAGTTAAAACGCTTCCAATAATTTGGAACAATTACAAGATTAAGGGCAGTAGATTTTCGAGGCAGTTGTCGATTTGCGAGGCATGTCACTTAGGGGAAGCGAAATTATAATGGGAATTTCGCAGGTATCTTTTCGGTTGCTGCATAACTCAATTTATGTGGGATTAATGATGTCACTAGATATGTTAGCAAGTCATGTTAGACATTTTGACCTGTGCTACAAGTCGACATCATGATTAATTTGTGTAAACTGGCCCGGCCATGTACTCTATAAATCTAGCGGTAATTCTAGTTAAAGAAATTCATGAATGGAGTCAACATTTTAAACAAAAACAGTTTAGTGTTGTTGTTGGTGGTGTTGTTGTTTTTTGTTAAATTGCTGGATGTGATCGAAAAATCTTAATATGTTCCGCAATGTTCATTTGATTTCAATTTTGTACCTCAAAATTACTATATCGTAAAGTGCTAGAGCGGTTGATTATTTGCGAAGTAGCTTCTAATCAACAATCGCATCCGCCTCAATGCCAGCAAGGAAAACTTGAATTTCATGAATTCCATTAAATCTACGGATCTAAACAAGGCTCGACAATAATCACACGATAAAATATATCTTGATTTAACAAGTTCAAAAATATACATTTTTCCGTCGTCATCGTTACCTCCACCACCACCATCATCATCATCACCACCACCACCGCTATGGTTATTAATTTTATTATCATAGGTAGGGGCCTCATATCAGCCTCAGTCCAGGGCCCTCAAATGCCTTAATCCTGCACTGCACGTACTGCTAATCCATCATACAAAAAACACTGTGTGAGGCGTGACTGCGAACCGCGAGGATTTACGCTGAACGCCGTCCGGAGAGGAATGGAGCTCAAACGCCCCAAATGGAATTCTCAGTCGCGATATTTGAACACACTGCGTTACCGGAAAATGTGTTCATCGCATACGATGCCGAGCCAAATCGCACTACTCATGCATCATATTGTCACGGAGTAAAGCGATGAGACGATAAATAATGAACTGAAAAGAAAGGTTTAATCGGCGAACTTGTGCGAAAAATTAAATAAATAACGAGCGTAGAGACAGCAAGAAAGCGGGCGGCGATCTTGCGGTGTGACAGCAAGTGAGAGCGAGACTGACTCGACAAGGTCACGCTCAACTCCTTATCTAGTCTGCGTTGGCATCGCGAAAATTCGGCCCAGAAGGTTCGAGCATCGAGCGTTCGGGGCGAGAATGAACAGGCAGTTTCGAGAACGAGGAACTCGGACGAAATTGTAAAAGTTACGCCCCGAGTAAGAAGAAACGCGAATCCTCTAGAATTCCGTGACCTAAGCGTACTTTGCTCGGCCCTGCGCGCGGCAATATATACGAGGCACGGCACTCGCTGCAGATGCGAATACAGAATGATCTGCGTACACGACTCAAAGCACGTTTGCTTCATACACGTGTATTCTCGAGCATTGCCTGGAGACAGCTTTTGCTCTGACCAATGTGACGAGGCCATCGTATAAGGAAGGAAAACGCCTCCGACTGTACGAAGTGTAAGCAACGTGACCGCGGCCTTGGTGAAACCGCGGACGCACGCGAAAGAGAACAAGAGCACAAGCGGGTACATTTCGTCACTTATACGTTATCGCGATTCTCACATAGAAGCAACAAGTCGTTCTTCCTCCTGTCTCCGCGCCAGGTGGCACCAAGAAGCGAAACCAACAAAGACCCACGTGGGGGCCCGTTCTATGTAGTTTCTTTTGACCTCTGGCAGTACACAAAATGTCCGCGAATCGTGAAGGAATAAGAAACGTGTACAGTTCCGGTAACGATCTTCCTGATTTTAAATCTTCATAAACGAAACCTCTGAAGAAGACGGCATTTGAGTAGACTTATTCCAAAACTCGAAGCGACTCATAGGCGACGTAATGCCACGTTATGCATTGTGGGAATCGTTGGATATCAAAATCCATACGCGCTCCGCTCCTGTCCCACCGGTTCCCAGAATGCAACGCTGCGCGGGGACGGCATTATGGAAGTAGTCCATCGCTGCAAGACTTGGGAAGCTAATCCGTTACACGTAACGAATAACAAGTAATCCGCTACTTTTTCAAGTAATTCTGTAATTGCTACGTTTACTTTTTTTCTCGAAAGTAATTTGTAATGTAATTTCGTTACAAAATATCGGTAACAGATTACTTTATTTACCCGTTACTTATAAAATATGAGCATAATACAGTAACTGGAGCAATACCACCAGAACATTCAGCAGAATAAAGAGAGCAAGTTCGACAAAATACAAAAAAAAAAAATCAGGAAGGGGAGAAGAGCCGAAAAGAAAACACGATTTTTGATATGACCGGTCACTAGAACCACTAGAACAATTGGCAAGGCATGGTTAGGCCATCTAAAGAGTGGGGACACAGAGAGAGAGAGAGAACGCGTAAAAGAGGTGTGATCCTCTATTGTTTTGCGAGACCATTAGCCACCGCTTCTCTCGCTCTCTATGCCCGCCCCTCCCCTGGCCTCCACGAATATTGGTATGAAAGTGAGAACCGATGAACGATCGATAACCCGTAACCGCCACTTTTTTTTTGACTGGTTGAGTTTTCGGTCATGGAGTGTCCGTCGTCTCCATGGCCATCTCTTAATGAGGTGTTCAAAATTCAGGGCGTTAAGGAAAACGGAAACCTAGAGTTTCAGCGCATACTTTACTTGCCAAAAAAAAAAACACACACACACATTGTCATCAGCAAAGACAACAAACTCTAATCTACGGAAACACATCAAGGTAAGCAGGTGCACCTGCATTCTGCATTGGCTATACATTGTAACGTTAGAACCAAGTTTTTCTTTTCTTGTGAATAACAGGTGAAACACCCGAGTCAGAAGGGAACTTTCTTGATTCGCTTCTTAGGCGTAGCGGAAGTAGATGCTGCTACATGAGCATGCGCACCGCTAGCTTTGACAGCACAATTCCAGGGATCATTTCCGGAGGCCGTAAGCTAGCGGGATGGCGGGTGTGGTTGCAGCTTTCGGTGCCTTGTCAGCTTATATACAGCTGAACGGAGTGCACTAACACATTCTCTTAAATACAATATTTTTTATTATCTTTTTTTTACATGAACTACCATAATCCGCGGGCGTATGAGAAATGAAAAGTAGTGTTGCAGAGCATTTTTGAAAAAGATCAAAATTGTTTCTATTGTTATCCGGATAAGTGTACGGAAAAAGTAACGTGAAAGTAATTTGTAACGTAATGAGTAAAGTAATCCGTTACTTTTCAGCGAAAGTAATTTGTAACGTAACGAGTAAAGTAATCCGTTACTTTTCATTGAAAGTAATTTGTAACGGTAATCCATTACATTTGAGGCTCGGTACATTGTAATTGTAATCCATTACATTTTTGAAGTAACGAGCACAAGTCTGATCGCTGCGGTCAACGTAAAGATTTAATATTCACGTGGAATTTTTCAAACCGAGATCTAGGGAGAGCGTTCTGAAACTGTCAATCTAAAAAAACATGCTAGTTTGTTTGTTTTTCTGGTACAGAAGCCTATGATAAAAGCTTTGGTTCGATATCAGAATGAAGCCAAACAAAAAAAGAAAAGCAAGAAAAGGCAGAGCGGGTTCGAAGCAAGGACAGAATCTACAATAAATAACCCAGGAAAAAAAAACAAGACCAGCTCTGCTTTTGATCGACCTGGACGATAATTTTTGTCTGGCCTGCTGCACCGGCTGTCGTGCTGGGCGATGGGCTCTGAAGGGCGAAATGTTTAGTTATTGGCTTTAGAGTCCTTGCATTTTGTGCCTTCATACAAAATATAGAACCGCGAAATATATTCCGTGTCCTACAGCAAAGGAGGGTAGTATTTCGAGAGGATGGACAGATAAACCGTCGAGTTGAAATTATATTAGAAACCAATAAAATACGTAAACTTTTTTTTTTTGCTGTATTTTTTTAAATCTGGTGAGTTCGCACTGGCTGTCCGTTTTCGGAGCATTCGGAGCTTGATGGCTTCGCGCTCTCATGTTGCCTGTCCTTTCTTTGCTGAACCGCATCAAATGTAGGCTGGTTAATTTTGCGTCGAGACTTCACAATTCGGTTATTCTAATCCAATAAAGGACAGTACGAGAGATCCCTTTTCAAACCGGTATAGATAACTCTGTCCTTTTGAAAATCTCACGTAATCGGAAAAGTAACGGTTACTCATACTACTAACGACCAGTAACTTTTTTGTCTCGGGTAATCAAGTAATCTAATTGAATACTTTTTAAGCAGGGGTAATTGGAATCGATTACCTTTTTTGAGTAACGTGTAGAAGACTCACCTCCCCCCCCCCCCCCCCCCTCCCCCCTCTTCCCATACCACACAACACAGTGAGGGTGACGTCAGTAGCGCACGACAACTCGGCATCATTTGTTTTCCTAGTCGATCCGCTCGATTAGCTCCTATAGTTCGATCGGCCCTTTGTCTACCGTATACGACGCACCAGCTTCGCGGGCGCGTAGCGCGGTGTCGGGAGGTCCGCGGCGCAAACACGCCCCCCACCCCCCACTTCCCCACGGACCCGATAGCATCTTGTCGAGGGCGAAGTCCGGGTTTTGCGGTTCACCGACCGCCCGTGACGACCTCGTGGGGGCGCCACGCGTCCGTCTGCAGTCGTCGCGTGTTGCGACCGGTTCGCGCAATCGTTCGCCGTTAGGGGGAGACCAAGTCGAGCGTGACTCCCGCCGCGTCTGGTTTGGTGGCCCGCTGAACCAGACTGGCAAGGTCAAGTTTACGCGAATAGTTTTTTTTTGTTTGTTTGTTTGTTTTTGCTCGTATCTGGAGCGGTCTTGTATCAGCTCAGCTGTTACAGTTTGCGGAGACCCGTTTAGGCGTCAAATTAAAGCGGTGTTCTGGTAGATGTTTCGATTGTGTACAAGACCGGTATCTTGTTCGCGGGCTGTTCGAATCCATTCATTAGCGCCAAACAAAGTAATAGGTATATAAATAGTATATGCTATTTTCATTTCTTCTTACCTATTTTTCTATTACGTAATTTATATAAATGAACTCTCTATAGTGAGTTTATTTACAATTCATATGAAGATTGCTCGGTGCATTTGTCGAACAGTTTAAACGTTTCGGTTCTGCAGAAACCTTGCTCAGTTGGCAACGCAAAAATATATCAATTATCGTTGACGGGCTGGCTTGCTACCTCGTAAGAAATATGGGTACGTTATCCTTATCGATAAACTAGAAAAGAGAAAGCGAGAAAGTTGTTTTAAATACGATGCAAGAAAAATATTTAAAAAGAAGTGTCTGATACGTGCCAAAACGTAAAAATGGTGGATGATTTTTCGCCATTTTCAATCTTCCTTGAAAACAGATCGCTACCGCGCAGCATTTGGTGCCGAAATATGTATTACAAAAGCTACATGGCATTAGGTCCGCTGAGAAATAAAATAAATCAGTGAGTTAATAGTATTCTTTTTATAGTGCACATGATATAAAAATGTGTGCAAAACGAAGTCCCATTAGTCGTAAAATGTGCAAACCACTGTACGTAAACCTTTTGTTCACATACAGTGGTTTTCACACTATACGTCTACGGAAAGACGTCTCCACTTTGGGAAGACTACCGGCGCCAGTTCCCTTCGTCGATTGAGCTCATGAAGTTCTCGGCGGCCCATCCTTACAGCGTACACTGTGTACTCAGGATAATATCACATGGAATCGTAGTTCCTTTCGACACATGTCATTTCTATGTCATTCGCGTCAGTGCCTTCCATACTGATTCACGTTATCTTAACTTCCAGTTCATTTGCCTGATTATACCCAATTCGAAATCATCATTCTTAAACGACAGCTGAAGCGAGTTTCTATCAATGGCCGCATCGCCGGGAGCGCACGCGATGCTTCGATCTGTAGAGCCCACCCCACGGCACAGTTCGCCCAGAGAAGCGGACGCACCGTCACCTCTGTCAACGGAGGCAACAGCGTCAAGCTTCCAACGGGATTCCCGCCGAACCATCGGAGCGCGTCGACGAAGCCCACTGCGTTGCGAAGACATCACACACACGCGACTGACGCGTGCCCGGGGAGCAGCTGTCGCACAGCAGCGACGTGGCCGCCTATGGCAGACCCGAAGTCATCACCCTACCGACCTTCTGGTCAGTCCAGGACAGGGCACCCAGCGGTACCTTCCACCTGCGCGAGCTCCAGCGGTTCAGAACGGGCGCCCCCTTGTGCTCGAGCAGCCCGCGACCAATGGGAAATCGAGGAAGAAGGTCACGTGTGCGAAAGTCACTCATCCGGGACAGCCAAGACGGAACTACTTCCGGTGACCACGCGGCAGACCTCTTCGGTCGAGCGCGACGGCTCGCGGTTCTTCGGGGATCAGCGATGTGTGGCTTTCCTATATACGGACGCCATGTGTCCGCCGACAATGCGTGCGCGAGCGTGGAGTTGTTCGTTTTGGCGGGCCTGCCTTTCTCAATAAGGGCGGAACGAAGCTTTTGAATCCGGAAATTTAAAAAAATATGTATTTTAATTTATTTTCTTTCGGTGCGATGAATGAATGGTTGGTGGATAGCGCGGGTTCGTTTATGTAGTTTCTATCTAAACTTAAATCTGCACCTGTATTTTTGTTTTTACAGTTTGCATTTATGGTATACCATGAACGCTTTATTTCGGAAGGAGGTACGTTTCGTAGGCTTATAGTTCGTGGAAAATTTGTTTTTCCACCATATCGGAATCTAACACACGAGACATGTTTGCATATATATTTCATAACATTAATGAAAAAAGCAGTAGTACTATACTACGAGTAATATTCTTATCATAATAATTAATATGTATTTATTTATTTATTTCCATACCTTAAGGACCCCTTGCGGGGTATTACATAAGGGGTGGGCATGGTGGTCGTGTAATATATAATAAACAAATGCAAGTAGATAATACAAAATAAACAGTGTAACAAATAGACACTCAAAAAGGACTTGCAAATTATACAATACAAATAAAAATTAAACAGCAAACGCACACAAAAAATAATGAAAGGTTCAATGCTAGATAAATGCTAGAAAAATTCTAAATATGATACTGGTGTTTAGTTATACTGGTATACTGATGATAGCAATACTGGCTGTATGGACAACGTAAACATATGCATAAGTTAGAAAAATGAGAGGAGAGCTGTTTTAAATTTATATGTGTACTCATACACATGCACACTTCCCAATCCCATCGCTGTTAAGTGGTTTCTAAATAGAAAATAGTTGAAATGTGCAAACCCGCCCAGTGGAAATATATGCTAGAAAGCCACCGAGACACAAATTTTGACGGAGCGGGATATCGAACTCCGAGACTCCCATTACCGTTATCGTCACCATTACCACACCGGTAATAGAGAGTTTTAGTAGATCGTACCGATACCTCCGATAACGATGCCCGATAATGATACGACACATGGACAAAGGAGTCGGCGTAGTACAGGGTATCGCTATCGGAGTCGTCGGAACGATCTACTAAAGCTCCCCAATGAGAAGACCCGGAAGCGTATTGAAATTCGATCGTGGGTTAAATCCAAAGCCCTGACTGGTCTGTTTGAATGCCCCGCTCTTTCGGAAGCAGCAGACGGGCGAGACCTTTCGCGCTCGTTGTTGAGGATGGCTCATAACAGTAAAGGAAAGCTGCTAAGCAGCGTTGAAACGCGGGAACGCGTGTCACCGAGCAGGTCATATCACTGAAGCCATCCGATCAAGAGAAAGCAGTGCCGAGATACCCTATGGTCACCATCTTGTGTCCCCAAAATCGACATCTCCTTGACCTCCCTCTCCAGTCTTGGTTAGCCGATCGAAATTCGCAGTGGCAGGTGGCTTTATTCTTTTATATCTAGATTTTTTGTTAGATCTGAAATCGGTTACGTTATCTATTCCCCGGCAAAACAAGCGTAATTTTTTTTTTTTTTTTTGCGCAGCCACTACGTGCAACACCATGCTTAATGGCAATGAAAAATAATTTTCTTGTCGTGAAATACACACGAAGACGGATATCATTGTAAGATATCTATAGAGATAAGCCAGATTATTAAGTTGATCGCATATACTGTGCCCAAGACGCTGACACATTGGCGTGGGTCGCTTTCAGTACGATGACGCGCCATCGGGATCTTGGCGTGGCCGGCTCAGATATGTCCCCCGCGAAGCTTCCGATTATTCCAGGGGCCAAAATGGCGATTGCCATAACAACGAGTATTTGGTGTGTGTTAGTCACTGTGTGTGTCTAGCTAGCAGGCATGGAAGGCGATGATCCAGTGACTTTATACATACCAAAGGAGGAGGGAGCGCACAGGAGAGGTAGTGCCACTCCCTTCCTGGGTACCAGACGCACTTTGCGCTTTAGCCACTAGGTGTCGCCTTTATGTGAAAAAGGGTCATTCAGCCGTGCACTGCCGAGATGCGAAGCACGGATGTGGCTTCTATCTGCGTGAGTCTAGAAATTCATTCATATGAGACGTTCGCGTGCTTCGAAGCGTCCGCACTCCTCCGCTGTCGTCGTAATGACCCCGGCCTCGAGAATTTATCTAACGGTTTCCAGGTCACTAACCTCCGCATGCCACACCGAGGTTCTTATCAGCGCAGACTGGCTTATCGACTGAAGCGCCATACGATCGCACACTATGTTTACCGCTTTTGACCCCTTGCCCACTAAACCACGGTTTCAGTAACTTTATTCTTTTTTTTTTTCAGTAAGCTTTTGCACATGCGTACACCCTCTGCCTTTGCCTAGCATCCTGCTGTTGCCATTTTGGGAGGGAGAAACGTCCGACACGACCAACATTGTCAACACCTATCTCTGCACACCATCATCGCCTTTTTTTGACGATTCTTTTTTCGAATATCGGTAGATATGGGACATAAAACGCAATCTTTTGCACGTTACCCGAAAAAAATAAAATAATCTCTTACAATTACAGTTACTCTCGCTTAAAAAGTATATAATTAGATTACTCGATTGCTTGAAAAGAAAAGTAATTGGCCGTTACTTGAAACAGAAACTATTACTTTGCCGATTACTCCAAGTTTGCGAACGATAGATTTTCCTTCCGCGGTTTCGAAAACGGGTTCTTTCGTACTCTCCACTATTAGATAAGAATCACCGAGTAATAAACTATTTATCTTCTTAATCCAGCAATTCTGGTAAGCCATGCATCCTCCGGCCGGAGACTTGGAAAAGCAATAAAATCAGTCTTGTGATTACTACCTCATAAAAATAACCAGAATATTACGAAATTACTTCGAAAAGTAATTGATTGCAAGTAATTTGATTACTTGTAAAGAACACCGCGCAAGTCTGATAAAACGCAGTGAAACCCGATACAACGGTCCGATGCCAAGGTGTTCTGACGGGGGCGGAGGGAGGCACGTTGAGCCTTCATTTGTAGATCGCAGATAAATGCCCGGACGGGGCGTCGTTACTCGAAAATGTTCATTGGTAACGTTCACATTGACAAATAATGATCAGTGTTTGGTAGAGTACATCTATGAAGTACTTGAAGTAAAGTACAAAGTGAATGAGAGGTTATGTACTTCGAGTAAAGTACTAAGTACACCGGGCGCCATTTGTACTTCAAGTAAGGTACTATAAACACAATGTAGTATTCCAAATAAAGTGCGAGTACTTTTTAAAACAACCTTTCATGATGTCCTTTCGTTTCTCTATGCAGCTTTTTTTTTTTTTTTAATTGGCACGCATTGCCTTAGGAATAATTTGGGGTGCATCAGTTATTTTCAGAAAGGGCAGCGAATATTGGATAAGTCAAGTGGCCCAAAGATTGTTTTGGACTCGCTGACGAACAATTTGACACAATCAACTTATAAGTCACTTATTTGGTGACAAAGCATTGTTGTTTTTTTAATACAAATTTAAAGGAGCTGTGCAACAATTTCAGCGCTTTGCTTGAATAATTTGGGAGTTGGTGTCTCGACCTTTCTTAAGTAAAGAACAAAAAACCAATTTTGCCTGCATGTCCTAGTGTTTATTTGAAAAATGTATAAAGATTGAGGTTTTCGGCACCTCTCAACTCTTTCACCATCTTCGTCACGTGCGCTGTGACGTCAATGGGGGGGGGGGGGGGGGGGAGGCGGGGTTCCGGTGAAGCTTTCCCTCTTTAGCCATCAGAGAGCAGCGAGAACTCACCCTGATCGCGACCACATGACCACGTACTTGCGCAGCGCGATCAACATGCCGAAAGGAGCAAAGTCTCGTACAGGTCCGGACCGCTCCGGCCATCCCATCCCCCGTCCGGCTCTACTGCCGTCCCCCTCCGGCTTCTGGCTGTTCGCGCTAGCAGATAGAGCTGACGGTTTCATTGACCTCGGATAGATGGCGCCACTAAAACTCCGTATAATAAAAGTTTTGTCGATGATATTAGGTTTTTGACGTAATTATATTCATGTTGGAACGACAAGATTTATAGAAAAAATACATTTTATGGAGCAGGTATTTGCACACGTCCTATCTTTTTATAAGTTCCCATTGACGTCATGTCGCGTGGTTCTCATGGCCGCCGCTCGCGGCTGCAGGTCGAAAAATATTCTAACTTTTGCCTCGCGATTACACGGCGGAATCGAAACATTTCGAAGGAAGGAGACGTAATAAGGTGGAGAACTGGGCCAGTTGGTTGACGTTATACATGATGGGGAAAACAGCTCAGAAAACACGGACTACGAAGAGGAACAAACACGACAGGACAATGCTGTACTCGCAACTGAAGAATTTTAATAAAGGAAACAAAGACAGAAAAAATATACACAGTATCTTAAAAGATTGCACAAAAACAAAGGACCACTCTCGCCAACCGTGAAGCGTGTCAATAAACTACCCGTTCACTAGGTGACTCATGTTTTGCCGCAGGAAGGAAATTTCTTTGGCTGACAGCGCCAACGACGGTTCACTAACACATGAATGACCATGACATAGAATGTGGAAAGCCTCAATGATCTCTCTCGTCACCCTATCCTTGTGCGCTCCCAGAACGGTGACTCTGCCAAAGTCAGGTCGGCACTTGCAATCTCTACAATGAACGGGCAGAAGCCCCCCAACCGTAGCTCCGAGCGAATATGAGTGCTCTCGTAATCTTTCATTCAGACATCTTCCTGTTTGCCCCACGTAGCACCTGTTACACGACAAAGGTATCTCATATACCACACACGAAACACAAGGGACAAACGGTTTCCTGTGCGCCTTGGTGCACTTCGCGCTGGAACGACCAACTACCCCCGCACCAATCCTGGAACATATCTGGCCTATTTTGTGGGGCGCCGAAAACACTACCGGTATTCCATATCTGCCACCTACTTGTTTCAGGTTATGGGAAACGCGGTGGAGGTAGGGGACCACTACCACACTCTTCTTTTCTCTTTCCGGCCTCGTCCTCTCTACCCCCTTAGCTTTCTTAAGTGAACTGGCTACTTCCGCCAAGAGTGTCGACGGGAACCCCGACCTCTTCAATCTACCAATTTGTTTTCGAAAACCTTCTGTCATCTTGTGGGCACATGATTTTTTGATTTTTTTCAAAAAATTAAAATGTATTTTTTTTTAAGAAAAACTTATTTATATCGTTTTGTTTGCTTAAGAAAAAATTATTTATATCGCCAAATTATTATTTTTCTGGCGCGAACGTGATTTATGCGTTTGAAAGAGCTAAGAGGCTTCAATCGCTGTAAACATCGTCTAAATGACATTTACTCGCGCTGTCTGACACGGCAGAACTTAAAGGTCATTTTAACTTAAATTTTTTCAAACTTTTGAACTGAAAACTTTTCAAAAACTTTTCACACTGAAAAAAACTTAATTTTTTTTCCAAAAAATCAATTTGAAAACAATTTTTAGTAAAACTTGAATAGAACAAATTAATCAATCGCCTGAACATGCCGGGCGATGTCCGACAATTTAAGAATTTATGAAAATGTCTGCCTTTCTTTCGAGCAGAAATCGAGACTCGACACACTTCTTTGCCAGGTATTCGATGCGGGAGGAGCTAAGCGTCAGTTCCCGACGAGCATTTGCTTGTCAGCAACTTTCCTGTCACACCATGATAGAAGCGTCGGTATTGGCAAGTTCAATGTGTCTAAAACAAGCGTGCGGCGCTATGTAACACAACTGTGCGCGCGAGCACAGCTAAGAAGACAGCGCATCATTTACTGTGGTGAATGCAAAACCTTTTTCTACAACAGCTTCCACAGATCCGAAAAAAACAAAAATATATATATATATACCAGAGAGATTGTGAATAGCCCTGACGCACGCCACACAGGCTGTAATCCGGAACTCCACACTTGATTTTAAACATTTAAAAGATTTATATATATATATATATATATATACATAAAGTGTAACTTTGAGGCGCTGTTATTCATGAGAAAGATCACTCACGTGCTCGCATCCTACCAGCTCCGTCACAGGAGGGCATCCGCGAGGTGGCGCCACCAAAACATCTCGCCTAAGATATAGGGACCTTAATCTCATCGCCAATACAAATCTCACACATCTCCAACGGGTTGTAGAGCAGCCTTTTAGTTCCTTTTGTGCAGACTGATAACGATACGTCATTATCGGTACACTGGAATCGATAGGTAACTTAACCATAATTAGTGATTTTATTCGAGCAGACAAGTCGATTGCAGTCGATTGTTCTGTCCGAGTAATCTATCAATCTTTTTTGAGAGTATAAAACGTTGTATATTTTTTTCTTCCTTTTTTTATTGAGAGTTACAAGATGTTTCTAGTATGATCTTAGGTGGTGATATTTATGTTTCATTTCAGAGCCACTTGTATTTCTTTTTTATTGTCGCTTTTTAATAATTTATCCAAAATATCTTTTTTTTTTTTATTCAAAAGTTGTTTCTGCTTGCATAGGCGCTCACTTTTGCGATACATAAAACAGATATGCATTTCAGTTCGGTGCCTGGCCCCACGTACCGGCAGAACGCTGCTTTCGTGGGCAAACAACGCTTGTCTGTATGATATTGATCAGAGGTATAGATGGATCATCATCATCATCATCATCATTATCATCATATGCGCGCTGTTGGGTGTCTGCTGTTAGAAGCATTTGCACTTCACACTATTGGCGACCAGATGTTTCGGTGGCTGACTCTTATGATTGCTATCTGTGACGTCACTACCAGGATTATCGCCCGAAAAATTTGGAGGGCATGTGTAAAAAGCACGGTGGAAGCTTGTAGTCATCGCGCCTTTAAACCAACACCAACAACGTTGACAGTTTGAAATTCCTCTGATTTCCACGATTAAAAGTGGAAATCGTCAATACCATTGATTCCAAAGGAACACGAAGCTAGATGTTTATTTTTTTGGCGTTCCATAACAAGCGCGTCTTTTTCCTGGGCTGGTCGGATCAATGTTCCCACCCGACGGGCGAGTGTCTCCTTAAATAAAGGCAGCAAATAAGCGCAGATCGACAGTTGGCGTGTCCGGAAACTAGACGTGAATACATAAATAACCGCCATATACCTAATTAACAAAGACGCTTTTCTTCTTTCTTTTTTGTTACACTTAAATTATTTGTTTGATTGTATTGAATTCTCTCTCTTCTCTTTGTGTGTGTGTGTGTTTTGGTTGATATATCTTTGCGGATACGTGCTCTTTGCGGCGGTTCGGTATAAAACCGATGGCTGGGATGTCACCTTTAAGGGCGATTCCCACACTTGCGTCGAGTAAGACCGGACGCAACTGCAACGGCTTGCGACGTACGGGTTTGCTATGGTAACAGCTGCATCGGCTCCAACGAAACCGGTTCTTACCCCATCGCAAGCCGTTGCAGACACTTGCGACTTCTTAAGACCAAGTGCCTTGGAACCTCTGAAAATCTCTTACGACGAGAGGACTCACTGGCGCCATCTATTGGGTAGCAGTGGAAACTTGTTGGTCCCGCATATTTTCTATTTCTCTCGCTCTCCATCCTTTCTTTCGTCGCTCGAAAAACTTTTGTCAACGTTATAAACGAGCATTTCTTATAGGTATTACGCGCATTTGACATCGGAAATCCCGCAAAACCTACGCTCTTGTGAAATGCAGTTCCAGGGTCACCACATAGATGGCACCGGCGTGCCACTGTGTTCTCTCGTCTTAAGATATTTTAAGAGGTTTCAAGGCGCTCGGTTCTAAGGAGTGGCAGGTGTGTGAACGGGCCTTTACGAACGAGTCCGCGTTTGCCCACACAAGGTGTGGGCATGCGCAGAACCTAGATTTGCGTGAAGGGAAGCTTCTGCGCATGCGCAATGCCGACAGCAGCGCCACGGCAGCTGGGTGGCGTCAGAGCCGCCTTTTGGTGCGTGGACGCGCTGTTCTTTCGACGGAGATGTCCTCGTATCGGAAGCGTGTAAATGGCAAAGACATTTATACCCCATTCACACGGCAGCGTAAAGGCCTGTTCACACATGTAGCGGAGCGCTACGAGCATAGCGCTGACCTCGCGCTAAGCGCGTGCTGACGGGAGCGTTCACCAGCATTGTATCGCACGGTCAAAACTGTTGCTCATGGCAGGCGATAAGTAGCTGACGACACGTGAGAAGCGCTACATTAGCGCTTCGCTGCATGTGGGAACTAGTGTGCCTTAATGCCCTTCTGTTAGGGTGATGCCATCGTTTGTAGTACCCGATGCCGACAGCACGCGCTCAGAGGGAAAATACAAAGAAATCGCAGGAAACAAAATGTCGCCGTAACACAGTCAGCGCCACGAGCGCGTGCAAGGACACGCTCTTTCACGCGCTTCAGAACAAAAAAATAAAAATAAGCGTTCGAAACAAAATGGCCAGATGTCATCACCCCAAGCAAAGCGCACATGAAGGCACCCTAGTGGGAACCGGCCATAAAGGTACCTTTAGCTTAGGTCCCTTAGCTGAAGGTACCTGTAGTAAACGGCGTTCTTGATCACACGATAAATAAACGGAGCACTTTAGGTTGATGTCGATTGCATTCCAGCTTAACCGCGAGAGGAGCACGTGATAAATAAGTATTCCTCGAAATCAATTTGACGCGCAGTTTTTTTTTTTTTTTTTTTTTTTGTTTTTTTTTGTTATTGGATGTGAAATATCACATTTAAAAAGCGAAATCTTATTTCTGTCTGCTTTTGCGACACTTTACTTTTTTCTCTAAGTGTAAGTGCGCATTTAAATGAGTCTCGCTTTAAGGGGGATTCAACCGCAATTTATTTGTACCCTTTTCCTCATAGATGGCGCAGAATTTTTCCGGAACAAACGAGTTGCATGCTCGCAGCTGCGCATGCAGGTCGGGCGCTCGAGGTGGGCTCGGGCCACGGGCTGTTCGCCGCCGATCTCGAGCTAGATCTTCTTCGCTCTGCGTCCGCCGCTGCAGGAAGCGGCCAACAGGCGGCGCGAGATACGAGCCAGTACATACGTAGATTACAGAGGCTTACAAAACATAGAATAAGCTCTGATTTACTAATGAATTCGAAGTTCCATCCACGTTCGAAATTATCGAAAGCCCAAGGTGCGGCGTTGTGGCCATTTGGACCACCATACTTAACACGCAAACGTTGTTTTGCAAAAAAAAAAAAAAAAAAAAATTTAAGAGTTTAATTTAAAGCTAGAAAACAAAAAAGAAATAATGTGGCAGTTTTGCACTTCCTATGTCCTATATCGGCCTCCTCTTCGTCTGAATACTGGTTTGCAAACCCGCTTCCAGGATGTGTGGAGTAAAGCCCATCTATCCTGGGAAAAGTGGTGCCAATCATGTTTGTGTAAATGCTCGAGACACGTGCCGCGTGCCACTTCTGGGAAGAACTAGAGCCACTAAATGAGCTGCGCTTAGAGTATCGGCACTCTGTTCCCCAACATTGTTGTGGGCGCCGACATTTTGGTGCTTGTGCAGAGGAGACGCAACTGCCGATCGTCATGATTCAAAAGTGCGACTTCCTCGGCATTAGATTCGGTGTTAGGAACTTATATAATATTGCTTTGCTCTGTCGTGAACTGTTTAAACATTTGTGGAGGACGGAAAAGCGTTTCCTTTGATTTCAGATAAATCTTCAGATAACTAGCAACCATGATTTTAAGCCACAATATGAGCAAGTGTCGTTACCCTGAAGCGTAGCTTATTTAGTGGCATATAGAAGAACATGGCGTCTGAAATCTAGCTCAGTGCTGCGCTGATCCACAATGATCTTCCCTCGTGCCACTAAATAAGCTACGCTTCAGGGTAACGACACTTGTCCATATTGTGGCATAAAATCATGGCTGCCAGTTATGTGAAAATTTATCTGAAATCACAGGAAACGCTTTTACGTCCTCCAGAAAGGTTTAAACGATTCGCTACAGAGCAAAGCAATATTACATGAGCTTCCTAACACCGAATCAAATGCCGAGGAAGTTGCACTTTTGAATCCTGACGATCGGCAGTTGCGTCTGCTCTGGGCAAGCACCAAGATGGCGGCGCCCACAGCAATATTGGGGAACAGAGTGCCGACCCTAAGCATAGCTCATTTAGTGGCGAGGTCCACACTTCTGCGCGGCAAGGTCCACACTTCTGCACGTCCAGAGGTGCGGACCTCGTCGAAGAGGTCCACACTTCTGCGCGTCGGGTCAAAAGCAACAAAAAGCAACCGTTTCCCACCCGTGAACTGTACCAAGGAGTTCTCTGTCCAAGCAAGTGGCGCGGCTCTACTACTCGTCCACAATCACGCGCCAAGTGCACAGCAGCGACAGCAGCTGACAAGATTTTCCGTCTGTCTGCCTGTCAGCGAAAAAGAACCACATACGTTGAAGGTGCTCCCGGCAAGTGGTGCAGACTAAATTCATTTGATAAAATTCACGCTTACATGTACCGCTAACCATTGTTGTGGAAACGCGCAAGACACGTGCAAGGAGCGGGTGCTCCTCTGCCATTCGCCAGACCATTCGCTTCCAAGGGCCGCTCATTTCAGTACTGCGTCGACAACTGCTTCCAAGAGCATCTCGAGACATGGGCCTCGTGCACTTGCGCATTTGACGCCACTTGCAAGACAAACGCAAACACATCGAAGGGCTTTAGTCCAGACAGATATGGAGCGAAAGCTCGCGCTGCAGAACTCAGGGATCCTGGGTTCAATCCCCACCCCTGCCCGTTTCGATCTGGATGAGCATCATACCGGCGTGCGGTCGTGTATCACTACTGCGTGGTGCACGTTAAAGACCCCAGGCTAGCGGTTGTACTGCACTGGCTAAATTGCTCATCTACAGCAGAGAGACTCGTCGCCCGTTGAGGCAGACCAAGTTCTAGGCTGTATAAACATATACAGAACCCAATTTTTCCAGACAGATAAAGAGGGATCGGTGGCCAAGTGCAATAACGAAACAAAGTAAAGGATCGGTGGCCGAGTGGGCTAGAGCCAAGCTAGAGCACACCAGCTCGGAGCACGTGGAGCGAAAGCTCGCGCTGTATAACCCAGGGATCCTGGGTTCCATCCCCACCCCTGCCCGTTTTGATCTGGATGAGCATCGTACCGGCGTGCGGTTGTCTATCACTACTGCGTGATGCACGTTAAAGACCCCAGGCTACCGGTTGTACTGCACTGGCTAAATTGCTCACCTACAGCTGGGAGGCAAGTCGCCCGTTGAGGCAGACTATGTTCTAGACTGTATCATATACACACACCCCAATTTGTTTCCAGACAAATAATTCACCGCTTCATTCCACGGTGACATAGTAAGATCACTGTTGAAAGAGGTGTTCATAACGGACAATAGCATGGTGAACTCCCGAGGTTATTTATGAAGACACTAAAGTTATTTAGAGGTTCATTTGATTTTGCCTAAAAATTAGAAAAGTGAAAAAAAAAAAGAAACGTACACCTCACCTTATGTAGAAACGTATTTTCTACCTATTGATCGCCCGTTCGGGTTTCTTAGTAGTCCGCAAAACGGGAAGTGTTAAATTTACAAAAACAATTGTTTCGAGCGCCAAAACGCTAACGTCGACATTTCATTTGCATCTCAGAGTAAGCACCTGTTTGTTGGTTAAGAAAATATATTGTAATTGTTCAAAATAATATAAATCATGATTCTTTTTTTTTTTCATATCCGCTAGCCACCAAACAAGGTCTACAAAGAAGGAAAATATCTGAAATAATATTTCATATAATAAGTGTTGTTCGGAATACGTATTTTAGCCTTCTTTGCAACTCATTGAACTATTTTTTTTATTTTCAAATACATATTAGTTTAATGTGCGCTTTGCTTAGGGTGGAGAGATCTGGCCCTTTTGTTCCACACTTTTTTTTTTTTTTTTGTCCAGAAGCGCGTGAAAGAGCGTGTCCCGGCACGCGTTTGTGGCGCTGACTGTGCTATGGCGACATTTTGTTTTCGTCGATTTCTTTGTATTTTACCCGTAAGCGCGTGCTATCGGCCTCGGGTACTACAAAGGGTGGCATCACCCGAAGCAGAAGGACATTGAGGCACCCTACATATTAGGATATCTCTGTTCAACCCAGAGCCTTTTATTGAGAGAGTTTGGCCATACATTGGTTTGAATAGGCGAGCATCTCGGGCCAGCCACAGGCCGCGAAACAGCCCCTAGCGGTGGTCGCGTGCTCTAAATCTGTGCCACGACTATACTTCGTTTCACCTTATGTGCGAGCGAAGGCAAAACTGGAAGCGCGAGCACGGAAGCTCCGTGCGTTCAGGCTTTGCTCGAGCGCGCGTGCTGGGGAGAAATGCAAAAAGCGCTGGTCTCGCGCTTCTAGCTTTGGCTTCACTCGCAGGTAAAGTGAAACGAAGTATAATTTGTGCCATGCCGAGCGGAACTCCGCGTCTCAAGACGCTCGCGCACCCCACCCTTTGCACTGCTTTCTTTCAGCCAGTCTCAGAACGCTGTTCTAGCAGTGCAGACAAAGGCATGGGCACGAGCGCGTGGCTTTGGAAAGTGCCTCCTATGCACGAGGTCTCGTACAAACATTAGCGTTTCGCTGAGCTAGGCTCACGCGCCTGTGCCTTTGTCTTCACTGTCGACATTTGTGAGATGGAGTAGAGGTCTCCTGATTGGTCGACGCTGTGTCACAAATTTAGTTTACGCTCTAAGCGTGGGGGGAATATTCGGCGCTGGCGGCGGCCTTTGCTCCGCCTATTGTCCAAACTCTCCTAATATACGGCTCTGGTTCAACCCTGCACGATCTTACCGCTCAGTCACACTGGAAGCGGATCCGCGTTCGCAAAGCGGTTGCGAACGCGGTTGTATAAAGATCCAGTACAATTGCACGCGCACTCGATGACATCAAGTGCACGTGCAATTGTACTGGATCTTTATACAACCGCGTTCGCAACCACTTTGCGAACGCGAATCCGTTTCTATACTTCGTTTCACCTCATGTGCGAGCGAAGGCAAAACTGGAAGCGCGAGCACGAAAGCTCCGTGCGTTCAGGGTTTGCTCGAGCGCGCGAGCTGGGGAGAAATGGAAAAAGCGCTGGTCTTGCGCTTATGCAAGCGTTTGACCACGTGCGCTAACATAGCACACACAAAACAATAGAATAAACAAAAGTATCGCCTTCAGAGCCTTATCAGGCCTTTCGCTAGGAGTCTGCAGATGACTGGTTACACTTTTTTGCAACGTTCAAAATGTGCCGACCAACGAAGCCATGAATTGTAAATCTGTTGTGTCTATGTATAGTATGTTTGATCTCTATGGTTTATAAAGCGGTTAAGTTAGTCAGCTCTGAGGGCATCTGGTGTCTTCGTTGGAGATGAAAGACAGTGCAGTATACCGCTGCTTGTCTGACGACTTTAACGTGCATAAAGGCCGGTTCAGACACTTGCGGTTGAGTGCGTTTGACTGCGTTGCGGCGAGAACCGAAAGCCAGTCACCGTCACATCTGTGCTTCGTATGAAGCGTGGAACCCAATTTAAGGAATCTCTTGGCACGCGCTATGAGCAGGAGGAATGTCCTGGTTTCTCGCTGCCGCAACGCAGTCAAACGCAGTCAAACGCAACTGTCTGAACCAGGCTTAACGCAATAGCAGTGGCGTAACTAGGGGGGGGGGGGGGGGGGCAGGGGGGTACAAGTGCCCCGGGCGCCACTTGGGAGGGGGCGCCGAGCCGAGTCCACCCAACATGTGCCCTATGGAAAAAAACGGCAGCAGGGCTACGCGAGGGGCGCGAAATTTCTTTTGCCATGGGCTACGAGGGGCGCGAAATTTCATTTGCCATGGGCGCCGTCATACCTAGTTACGCCACTTCGCAATAGTGATACATGACAGCACGCCGGTACGATGCTCATCCAGATTGAAAAGGGCAGAGGCGGTGGATTCAATCCGCGATCAGTGAGCTTTACAGCGTGAGCTTTCGCTACACGTGCTACCGATCCACGAGCAACGAGACATCGCGGTCGAATTCGAGCTCGAGAGAGAAACAACAGCAACAGCAAGAAAATCTCCGGTTTGAGGCATTTAGTACTAGTGTCGCCATCTCGTTTAGCAAGTTGGAAATAAAATTAACAGGGTGATATTATTTACACAAATACGCAAATACAACGATATATTGCTTTCTCGTCATGGTCTTAAAATTAAGATTAGAGGCACCCCTAGTACGTACGGCCAAGCGTTTTGTCACGTTTGTCTTCTAAATAAGTGTATTTTCAAAAATGCCTCAAAACGCGCTAAAAACAGTCAAAATGATCATATTTCTGGATTTTATTAAAAATCTCCAGCGCTCTAAAAGAAAAATCCAAGGGCCGTACAACCTTCATTACATTATCATAAGTAACCTCCAAAAGAATGAATACTATCGTGCATTCCTGAAACTCAGGTTTGTGTAGCGAAATTTGCCCATTGAGTGACGAGCGGTTGAATCCCCCTTAAAACGTCCGACCCGTCTGCCCACAGTGGCCCTAAATCATCTGCGTTTACGAGCTTGCATTGCGAGGTGGGCGACCTTTTTATGTCTAGCAGCTTCATTTTCTTGCAAAGTTCTCACTGAAGTAGCCAAATAGTGCCCTGCAGAAACGAACCACGACGGAGTCTCACGGTTACGCCAGTCATGCGATTGAAAGGGATGGACGACGACGAAGATAAAGGGTCCTGGGTGGGAGAGTCGGGCGACTCGTCTAGAACCTCGAAAAAGAGCTCGCAGTGGTCCATCGCGTTCGGGTTCGTAGTAGACACTGTTTTCCACGTGCCTCCGCTGCTACCTGCTAGCTAGAGTATGCGCGTTCATCATTATTTTATTATTCCATCACATTTGTGTTCACAATCATTTCATAATTTGATACTTATATATATTCAATGTGTTATAATGCATTAAACAATATATATTTATATATCTGTGATATTATTTTGAGTTTGTGGGTCCGAGGCTACTCCCTGTAGCTGTTAAAGGGATACTGAACCAAGGAATTTAGTGTCCATAATAAGTGGCGCACGTTCTTTCCACGAGCCAGCAGCCGCCGGTGTGCGCGAGCACACGCAACAAAAATGACGTCAAAGATCTCCATTCGCGGTTAAGATGACACTGAAATGTGTGGGCTTCGGGCCAGAGGAGAATAAAGACAAGTTTTTCATCTACACTTTGGTGTCTGGTTTAAAAGGTAAGCGATTAATTGGTCTAACAAGCACGTAGCTTTCACTTGTAGAGATGAAAAGCCTGTATTTATTCTCCTTGGGCCCGAAGCCCGTTTATTTCACTGTCATCTTAAGCGCAAAAGGAGGTCTTTGACGTCATTTTTGTTGCATGTGATCGCGCACACCGGCGGCTGCTGGCTCGTGGAAAGAACGTGCGCCACTTATTATGGACACTAAATTCTTTGGTTCAGTATCCCTTTAAGGGAGCTCGGCGAGCTCCGTTTAACACAGGACCTTCCTTAGCGAAAGGGACCTTTATGCGCCGTGTGATCACGATCTCCAGCTCCCTTTACAACAGGTACCTGGGCTAAAGGTACCTTTACGCTGCCGTGTGATTCGGGTATTAGGGACTTTTAGTAGGCCGTATAAACTAGAGCTTCACTTTGCTAGCGGGAGCTCGTGCCGTCACTTCGAAGCGTGGATTGAGCACGTGCCCGCTGAGCCCGCTTTCCGCAGCGAACCATCTATTAAAACTCCCTTGTGACTGCATGAAACGGAAGTATCAAAGCATAACTTTTTTTTTATGGAAAAGTTAAAGAAGATTTGTTTTTGAGTGCATCGTCTTCTTGTGCCGCGTTTACAAAGATTGGAAGCGTCAATTATATATCAAAGCGGAAGTGACGTGTTTTATTGTGTCTTTCTAATACCTCTGTCAGACGGCCCTAATGAAAAATACACCAGGCAATCCTGGTGTGACATCAGAGAATCCTGGTGTGACACCAGAATATCTGGTGTGCCCACCAGCAATGCTGGTGTATCGAGCACACCAGCCTGATGTGCCCACCAGAAATGCTGGTGTACCCGCACATCAGCCTGATGGGCACACCGAGAGAGTCTGGTGTCACACCACAAGGGCTCATGTGCCCACCAGGCAGCTTGGTGTGCACACCACGCAGTTTGATGTGACACCAGAGTTGTGTTTTTGTTGACTTTTTCCCCCGTCCGCGAGCGTGTTTTCTATTAGTTTGTGTGCCGCCTCGTCCCCCGACGGGGTGCCTTGTTTCCTCCCGTCTTGGTGGTCGCCGGAGACCCCGCGGCGGGCTCCTTTGTGCTCAAGAAGTGTCCCCCTCGTCCCGAGCACTTTCCCGGGTGGCCTTGAGCAGCTTGGGGCGCTCGCCGGCTCGCCTCTTCGAGGGTTTCTCTTTCCCTTTCCGCCGGTATTCTTGTTTAAGTTTGAGAAAATAAAGAAGACTTCTTTGTGAGTCGAAGCCGAAAAGATGTGTGTTGGTGTGCTTTCCTGACTTCCGACGAGCTTGGTTTGGTAGCAAAAAAACAGAGAAAGCTAGTAATTATTACAATTGTTGGTGCCGAAAACCGGGAATTAACGGCCAGATCATGCCTACTACGAGCGAGGAGGGCGCCGACCGCCTGAAGCGAAAGAGGATTACCCTGCGAGCCGCCACAACACAGATCATCAACGAGATTGGCGTCCTGCTGGCCACGGATCCAACCGACATCGGTGAGCTCGAAGAAACATTTGATATTCTGAAAGAATATCAAATGTATTCTGAACGAGTTGGACAAGAAAATCGAGCCATCTGTCGAATGTGATGCCTTCGAAGAGGAGATTTCTGGCGCGGAGGGGTACGCGGAACGGATCAGCGTAACTAAGACACGAGTCAACCGCAAGCTGAAAGGCCAATAATTGCAGAACGACAGGGCGTCCGGTTCTTCGACGCAGGGCAGTGGCTCCGGACAAACCCCAGTTGATCGCGGCCAACTCCGTACAACAGTAAAGCTTCCGAAGTTTTACTGTTGTGATTTTTTGCTTTTTTAATAAAGTAATATGACAGCAGCGTTGTTGTCAAACTTATCATTGTACCCTTTTTTGTGAGTAAAGCAACACCCAGTCAACAGGTGCTCTGGTATCACACTACAACAAAACCTGATGTCCCACCAGAACACCAGATTTCTGGTGTCACACCAACACACCAGATTTCTGGTGTCACACCAGAACACCAGGAAATGTCCCAAATCACATCTGTGAAAAAGTCTGGTGTAACATCAAGTCACACCAGCCCTCGGCCTGGTGTATTTTTCACTAGGGGGGCACCTAAAAGGACCTTTACGCCAAAGGCCTTTAGGATTTTCAAATGGCCTTTAAGTTCTGCCGTGTCAGACAGCGCGAGTAAATGTCATTTAGACTATGTTTACAGCGATTGAAGCCTCTTAGCTCTTTCAAACGCATAAATCACGTTCGCGCCAGAAAAATAATAATTTGGCGATATAAATAATTTTTTCTTAAGCAAACAAAACGATATAAATAAGTTTTTCTTAAGCAAACAAAACATTAAAAAAGACAGAATGACGAGTTCAGTCGAGTGATTACATTAAAGTCCTCTTTAAGGGGACACACCCCCTAGGGGGGTCGACTTCTGAACCCTTGTCTTAAAATGAATGAAATTTGCAGGGTAGGCTGGTGGTCATGCTAGAGGGTGTATAAGAAAATTTCAGGTCTGTCGGTTAAATGAGAAGGAAATTAGAGTAGCTTCTATCAGCAACACGCCTACATTGTTTAGTTAATCTATCGTCAGAAAACTATCACGATATTCAAGATTTTTATTTGCTAGATATGTAGCAGAATGCCTAGAGGGTGCGGCTATGGAACATTTTTTCTAAGACGTAATTTATTTCTATAAATTTTCTCTTCTGCAAAATTGGTCAACTTTTTGGTCTTCTGTGTCTTCGACAAAATGTCAACATTTTTTATAAAAGACATTCGTAAAGTGACAAAAAAGTTCCATAGCCGCATTCGTTATTAAATTTCAGTCAGGAAAAGGGAAGAATGAGCCTTCCCTGTTTTGCCATTATCAAACGATAGATTGACTAAAATGGAATTTATACCAAAAAGTGGAATGAAGAAAAATGCGTTCAAAGTGCTCCAAACCCTACCTTTTCTTTAGCTTTGCTGGACAGAAAATAATTTATAAAAAATTAACTATGCAGTGAAAATTAATTAAACTTTTTGGGAATACTCTCTAGATGTTGGTGGATGTAAATATGTCATTTTTCAAAATCAACTTTTTTTGCAGAAATTTTTTTTCCTGGGCAGTGTCTCCCCTGAAGCCCAAGAAAAGTGTTTTTTGCAGTCTTGGTTAGTATTATTGCGTTACT
>JABSTQ010003462.1:0-20034 GCA_013358835.2 Ixodes persulcatus
CTTCCGCTTTCGTCCTCGTCAGTAACCCCATATTTGATAGCGACAGCGACATACAGCGTCCCAACCCAAGAGGAGGAAGAAAATAGAACGGATAATTGGACAAGGAAGGAACTTGGAAAGCTCGCACAGGACGAGTTTACGAGAGTAACATCTACGAGGGAGTGAATAGGAACTAATTTAATTCATTTAAATCCACATTACGCCTGTAAAATAGGAGGGCGTATATATTTAGTTATTCCGGAGGCTAAAATGACTGAACACCCATCGACAAAACGAATATTCTTTACTTTGGGGCACAAAACACGTTCACAGCTTGGTGATGAAAAAAAACTTAAAAAGGCAAGGATCTTTGAGCTTATTTTTATGTCTTACAGCTGCTTTGTCGCACTGAACTGATTGGCACTTCATCCGCCAGGAATATCCTCCCGATCCGCGTGCAGCGACGCACTGAGTCTTGCCTACGCAGAGCGTCCGCATTGCGGAGCACGGGCTCCGTCGCGTTCTCGTACAGCACCTTCGTGGCGTCCGCGAAACCCGCAGCCACGGCCAAATCCAACGCGGTCCTGCCGTCATTGTTCCTTATGCTAGGGTCGGCACCGAACTGCAGGAGCAGCGCCAAAGAGCGGTCGTGTCCCCTGCGGGCTGCTACATGCAAAGCCGTGTCCCCTTGCAGGTCTTGAACGTCGCAGACGCCGCTGTTCCTCAGCAGGGGTTCAAGGACGCTGGTGGCGTTCCTCGCCGCGCAGTAATGAAGAACTGTCTGACCAAAGCGGTCGCACAGGTCTACCTCGATGCGAGCTACGGTTGTTCCGGTTCCGCTGGGAGCATTTCCGTTTTGGTCGGCATTCTGAACGTCGCAATCTGTTCTGTTGTGAGTCGTCTTTTCATCCTGGTCATGAGACGACACGCCCTGGGTAGCATCATCCACGTCTTGAACTGTTATCGTTATTTCTGAGTCATTACTATCACCGGCTTCTTGGTGATTCGGGCGATCTTGATGCTGTTCCCGTGCTCTTCGTCAGTACTCTTATCTGAAGGTATCTCCGCTCCGTTTTGACGCTGGATCGCGTCATTCTGGTCTTGCGTGATCTCCCGTTGCTTGCCTTGAGCGGCTTGTTGAAGTCTGTCCTGTATAGCCTCATGTTCAAGGATCTCTTGATCTCGGTCGTCATCTCGTTCTTGACTTGATCACCGTCTGGTCTATATGCATGTTGACTTGTGATTTCGCGTCCGTTTCCTTTGTCTTGCCGGTTCCTCAGTCCTTCGTCCGGAGACTTGCACCCGTCTCGTTCGACCTCATTTAGGCTTTTGTGCTTGGGTTTTGTAATGCTTCTCTTACCTCGAATGTCGTTCTCTACGCTGTCTCTCTCCGGAACGGTTGATAAGACCAGCTTCCCCTTCGTCCGCCTCAAGCCGCCACTCCTTCCTCTTCGGAGGACTTCGACGTGCTCAAGTAGGGCCAACGCTGTCTCGTAGTTCCCGTTCACAACAGCAAGATGCAGAGGTGTCTCCCCTCGGTCGTTTTGAGCATTACACAACGTCATCGTTGGCACCGCGTCCAGCACAACCCGAACCACCTCAGGGCGGTCATGGCGACCGGAGGGACGCCAGATGCAGCGCAGTGTCTTTCGTGCACGTGACCGCTCCGACGTTGGACATCCGCGCCACCTCTTTCAAGACCTCCAGCTGCGAAGCAGTCGGCGTCACATTCGTAGACACGGCACTCTTCACCATCACGTGAAGCGGCGTCAAGCCACCCGCTGAATCGACAACGTCCCAGCGAGCGGTGAGTGATTGCAGCAGAAGCCTGGCAACATTGGGCTCTTGAAGACTTCGTGCATGGCGGTCCAGCCACTGTTATCTCCGAGGCTAGGGTCACAGCCGGCGTCCAGAAGAGCGGCTGCAACTTCTGGTCGGTTGTGGCGGGCGGCTTCGAGAATGGCCGTGCCCCCGCCACCATCCCGATTCGGGTCGTCGGGGTCCACGAGTTCCGGTGGCTAGAAGTGTTGTGACGGTGGTGACGTCGCCTGCCCTGACGGCGTCGTGGAAATGCTTGCTGGCGGCGGCTTCCGCGTCCGAACCTTCCATGCTGCAGCTGCAAATAAGACGAGGTCAAGTGTGGACCGCAGTGGTGTGAACTGTGTGAACTATTATACTCTCTACTCCATGCCGCCAGAGAAGGTTAGAAAGCTCTTGGTTGAAAGCAACGGAGATATGACTGCCGCAATCTGCATAGATTTAAGTATATTCCGATTACGGAAGCGGTCAAAGTTAAAAGATAGCGAGAACACACAGCAGCCGCTTATCGCCTTGAGATTGATACGGGGGCGATAACTTTCTAAACAGCGAAAGTTATGGCCCGAAGGAGCCAATCGGCGCGTTGGAGCGAACGGCACGTGACACCTTATTTTTGTAGTGCGCACTCCAAAGTGTGGCGGAAGATCTGCCAGGTGCTTCGCTCCAAAGTTCTGACTGACCCAGGGAGTTCATAGCTTTCGCTTTTTACCAAATGCTGAATCGAAGTTTAGGAGCTGTGAAAAAAAACAAAAAAAAACGTGTTTACTGGTATGAAAAGTAATGCGAAAATGTGAGAACGTACCCTACAGAATCATTGTAAACAAAATGCTCGAAGGTGCCAATTATGATTTAACTTCCACTTACGGTCTCAACAGACGACTGGCTCGCATCTTTCTTTGGGTCACTCCTACAACCACAGGCTTGTCTTCAGTCTCGTCTCTGAAAAAATAATAAACGAAAGAAAAAACACGTCAACCTCAGATGACATCAGGGTGCATACATCGTCGTAGTTACTTGCTGACTATTATATTACTCCTCCATCATGTTATAATGTCGTCTCTTGTCAATGTTGCTTTGGGAATGTGTTGAGCAGACGAACTGCACTGACAAACTGATCAGCTCGGAGCGGGGGAGGCAGCAAAACTTGGCTCTCTGGGAAGTACTGTTATTTTCAGAGGTCCTCTTTGAGCTCAAGATTTACAGTTTGCCTTTGCACTTCGAGGTCTTCAATCCGTTTTCGTTCGCAATAGCGTTTTTCATTGAGAACGCAATTCAAACGGTTCCGTTGTCATGAACTTATATTTGGTTTTCTTCTCAAAACAAACATTCAGTGAGAGTCAAATCGAACCAAATTATAATAAATCTGGCTCGCGTAAAGTGGCTCGCTTCCTTATCAGGTTAAATAAATTTCCCCCAAGAAAAACATAAATAGCATCGAGGTTGAATTAACCTGAGACTGCGAGAAACATCAAAACGTGGGAGGGACAGAAGATAGACTGGACGGTCACGACGTAGTCCTGTCTATTTTCTGTCCCTTCTACGTTTTGATGTTTCTCTTCCACCACCAGTCTCGGGTTAATTCACCACGGTTAATATTCACCAGCTCGCCTGCACCCTTACTATATTTTCTTAGTATCGAGGTGTGTTTTACTACCGACGACATATTGTCTCCGATTGACCTGCGAATTGGAAGGACGAGTTGACCATCTGGAACCCGATTTAGATGCATGCAGTCTGGGAGTAATTATTAAATAGAGCGACTTCTTTTGCAGCTACTTTCAGAAGCGAGAAAGCATCCCTGAATTCCCATCCTTACCTCAAGATCCCGTTTCCCCGAGGCATCCAACGCAGAATTAGAGATCCCCGCCTCCACAGACAGACACTTACTCTTCGTCACTGATGGCCAACACGCAGCGTCGCAGAGCCATACTATTCATGGTCGTCCGTTCCTTTTTGATGGGGCTCCCGTCGCTTGTAGGGGTGACTACACTGGGCGTCGAGTTGCCAGTGTGTCTGTGACATATCGGGTTCGACGACGCGTCGTCGTTTCCTGGCACGCTTTCCGGCCTAACTCCGTTTTACCTCGCGATGAAGCGCAGCGGACGGTACCAGCCATCCCAGCCAATCAGGCGCTGCGAACGAAACACGTGACTACGCGCCCCGCACGTTTGCTGCAAAGTAGAAAAAAAATCACAATTCTTTTTTTTTTATTTTAAATTGAATTTATTTGATTTCAATCGGATTAATTTAATTTAAATCACTAACTAGAAGAAAAAAGTTATTCTTTATTATATATGCATTTTATTTGAACGTGGTAGATGGATCGATGAAGCCGTTCGATCAATGAAAACAACGCGAAAGAAAGGATTGATCATTGATGTGCATACGAACCCCGCCCTACTTGAAAAAGTTGTTTGCAATAGGGCTTACGTAACTGTAACGAAGTCGAAGGTAGAAAGAAAGCTCGACACTCCGATCTGTTCAGAAAATCATCTTGATCTTTATTTTTCACCGTTGTTTCCTGCGCCCTTCCCAAAAGGTCACGTGACAAGCACGGCAGCTGATTGGTTCAGATTGCTCGTAGCGTCCTCTGCAGTCCATCGCAGAGTGAAGCGTAGTGTAGGTTCCACGGACGCCACCAAGCTGGGCTGAATATCCGTTGTCGTGTGTGGAGTCGTTGCGCGCCGGCAAATTTTATTGTTTATTATTATTATTCTTTTGTTGTTTTGCTTTTTTCTGCTCGGGAAGGAACGCGAGACGGCTTCTGTGACGCCGCCGCCGAGTTGTTGCTTCCTTTCGGACCAAGTTCCGACAATGACCACGGTGGGATTCTCTGATTTGGTTGCGGAAGAGTCTTCGAAGTGTGTGACGTCGTTGTCGACGTTGAGTCGACTTTCTATTTTTGAAGGTACGAAGTCGTGTAGAGTGGATGGACCGCCGTGAGGGCGTCAGAGGTGGTGGTGACGTGCACGTCGCGGCGTTCTGCTTTCCGATAATGAAGAACAAAAGGCGCGACGGTGACTCTTCGCGACAATTCTCTGAACGTGGGATGCTCCTAGACCGCAGACACATGAATGTCGAAAAAGGTTCTAAAAGAACGTGGAATATATTTATTTTTTTTTAAGAGGAAATTGATGTTGGCTCGGTGAATGGTGTGTCCTGCTAGGAAATAAATACATGAAAATCGACTGGCTTAGACATTCCGTCAAGTTAGACGAAGGTGATTCTGGTGACACTTGCTATCAGAATGATATATGGAATGTGACCCGAGGCTTAGGAATCGACATGTCCTCATTCGTGCACTTCTTCTTTGGTGGCATTGCATCATTTTCTCTAGAATGCCGTACACGTTTTCTGAATTCCTTGTTTGAATAAAACGACTGTCTCAAGGGGAGGGGAGGTCATTACTACACCGTCATAGTGCTACGCCATTGGTCGCGCGCGCTATGACGTTACACCAACAGCTGTGCTGGGTTGCTGACACTCTTTCACTGTCTTGTTACGATATACGTAGAACACGAGCAGTGGCGTACCAACTTGTTTTTGAGTAGGGGGGGGGGGGGGGGGCAAACCAGACCCCTCCCCCCCCCCCCCCCGGGCCGGGGGCCGCTGTCCTTGGAATCCCTTGGGCGCCGCCTGCCAGTGTTTGCCCTCCCCAGCGGCGGCTGTTTCAGGGGGGGGAAGGGGGGGGGGGGCAAAACACGTGTCTTGCGCCCCCCACTCTGAGAAGTGGGGGGCAAGCGCCCCCCTTGCCCCCCGGTTGGTACGCCCATGAACACGAGCAAGGTATGTGGAGGATTCCCATATACAGCTATCACTTCCATATAAGTACGTATTCTTAGGAAAGTCATATTGCGCAGGCAGCCGTAATGAGTCTGGAGACAGACAACGCCACTAACTGTACTGAGTCTGTGGGTTTATGGAGATGCGTCCATTTTGGAAAGGCCATGATGCCCACCTGCCGCCTTTCCAAGACGTCTGCTTCTAAGAGGCGACCCTGCTATATTTCTTAATATTTACTTTTATTGATGGAAGCCAAAACCGGTGGCAGAAGAGCCACTGGTGGTTCTGACCAAGTCAATCGATGTGGCTTCTTCTTGACCAAACAGCCCCAAAACGAAACCTTCCAGTGGCGCCACGTGGGAAAGTGGGAAAATCGGGAAGCGCGCGTGTGACGTATTTCTCTAACAAAATACGTGCGTTCGCGCTGTTTACATGACTGGTTTATGTTATGTTCCAGAGTTTTCGATAAATGTATTTCGTAGATAAATAACAAAAGCAGATGTTTGTACAGGGATTTTTGTACCCCTGTCAGACGGCGTTCTAAAGGTGCTTTTCACTAAGCTCCGTTATAAAATCAGCCAGTCAGCTCGTGATGCTGAGTGCACACGTGCCCTACGGCGTGCGCTGGTTCGCCGATTTCATAAACGAGCTTGTTCCAAAGGCCTTTAAAATGCCCGTCTGACAGGGAGGCCTTATTCCCGTCTGACACGGGAGTGGACTTTCGTCCACTCCCGTGGACGAAAGTGCAAAATTGTGTACGTTCATAATGCGTTTGAAAATAGGCTGCGCTCGTAAATCGAACAAGGCAGTGTGCACCCAGGTGTAGGTGTAGGTTAATCTGTAAGCAAATCGAACGAACCCATTCCTCGAACGCCGTAAACGCACGATGCGTTTAGGGTGTCAGCTGCTATCGTGGGGCCTTATAGTGTGTTGTCAGATTGGGCTATATGTAGCCAGATTGGGTTACATTTTTTGGTGGTTGGTGGGTGGCTATGTGGCTATGTTTTGGCTATTTCTAGGGGTCCGGCGAACTTTCGTCAAACCTCAAGTTGGACGTCGAACTTAGAGGTTCGACTAGTTAATTTTCAAACTTCTAATCAGTTCCGAAATATTTTTTTTTTTTTTCACTTTTGGCTAGTTGAAAGAGAGAGAGAGAGAAAGAGACGAAGGAGAAATGCTTCAAACTTGTACAAACTTTGGGGTTTTCACAATACGCAGAGAAGCAATGTTTGCGGAGTTCAAGGGGTCTCCCCACCACAGCTCAGTGGATGGAACAAACCAAACAGATTGCACTGGTCCGGTATCGCGTCTTCTACTCGGACGTAGACTGTACTCTCCAAACGCTGCTTTGGTTCCCATTGTGAGAATCCTTAGGCACCCAAGTAGCGTAACCCAAGTTCGTAAAAAGGAGAACTCTGCGGCTTCACCGCTAGACAACTGACCACCTTCAGTCATCGCCCTCAGTGTTGCCAGATAATCTCACCAAAAAACCGCCGTAAATATATATATATGCTATATATAGCCACAATAGCCAAGGCTAAAAACAATTATTTTTAAGCCTTTTATTGACAATTTTTCACTCATACAAAACGCGTTACATTCTCGTTTTCAACCCTTAGATCCTCCACATTTGGGGTACATTATGTCACTTGGGATTTTTTCGCAAAAAGCTTCGGAAGGATGAAAACCGTACAATACTGACCCTTCCTTCGTAGATTTTCAAAGGTAAGTACAAAACACACAAAGACAGCTTTATTGTGATAAAGCATTTAATGCAAAGGTGCAAGCGAGCTGGATAAGAATGGCGATAATATAATCCCTGGGTAGAAGGGGAAAAAAGGACAACCACAAATCTCCGAAATTAAGATTTTTCGGTGATTTGTTTGTCCGTCCGTTGTCCCTCTTGTTCCCCTTCTCCGGGGATTACTATCGCCAGCTTTATTGTGAAGCCCCGAATATATGATCATACAGTAAAAGAGAATATAAAAGCAGAAAATTCCGAAGACTCGACTTGGCGATATACCGATTCATGCTATTTCTGATTGTGTTGTCCTTTCTCATTTTTACGAACTTGGGTGCCTAAGGATGCTCACAATGGGCACTAAAGCAGCGTTTGGAGAGTTCAGTTTACGTCCGGGTAGGAGACGCGCTACCGGACCTGTGGTAACAGTGCAATCTGTTTGTTTGGTGTGTTCCACTGAGCTGTGGGGAGACCGCTTAAACACCGCAGGTTTGAACCGCTTGAACCCTGGTTTCTCCTTTCTCTTTCCCCTCTCGACCAGCCAAAAGTAAAACAATTTTTTTCGAAACTGATTAGAAGTTTGAAATGAACTAGTCGAACCTGAGGTTCGACAAAAGTTCGACATATTCTTAGAAATAGCCCAAAAAATAGCGGCGTAGCCAACCACAAAATTTAGACGCCGACTAGAAAAAAAAAATGATTCCCAATTTGGCTATATATAGCCAATCTGGCAACACTGGGACTCGCCCTTCCCAAGAAAGGGCAACACAATCATAAATATAGTCCGTTGCGATTCAAGAAGGTAGGGCGAGTGAAAGAAAGGCCGGGGAGGAGGAAGCTGACGGAACGCTAAAGAGAGGAGGAGGTTTCTCGCTCACTTCTCCAGTGTTCCGTCAACACCTCCTAGAAGAGAAGGCCGTAGCGCTCCGAGTGGTTACGTCACAATGCCGAAGAAGGGAGTCCATAGCGCAACTACGTGAGAGAAATGTGTGGCATCGACGTAAAAAAACGTTTCTTGTCGAGCGGCGCGGGGTGTTCGTGAGCGTTTATCCGACATTAATATATGTTTTAAAAGCGCAGTATTGTACAATTTATTATATATATATAATATAAACATAATATACAACGCGATACGAAGGTTAGAAGTACCAATTTTATATTTATGATTATCCCCGTAACGCGGGACTACGTGCAATCCCGCAGATCCCACACTTTTCGAATGAACCGGTCCCCTGCGACGTTTTCTTCCCTCGTACGGGCTCCGATTCTGGTAAATTTATGTTGTGTGTGAGCTGCTGACTGTCTAAAAAGGAACGCTGAGACTTTCAGAAGGGAAGGGAACCAAAAAAAATCCAGTCATCGCAGCAGGGAGTGCACGCGAGCAAGAGATGGGTCGCGCTTGATACTACGGTATTTACGTGGATTCGCGGAACAAGTCCTGCTACGGTTTGAGTGACGTGTGGCAACTAGCCAACGATGACACTGGTCGATTATCGATAGACCTCTCTTTCGACAGAGAGAGACTTAAAGTTCGTGTTCCAATGTTTTCGTCACCGTTATTGTGGGACGTATGGATACGATCGACAGGTGAGAAACAAGTTATTTATGGGCTTTCTTGGTCATGTGGGACGCGAGTAAAGTGCTGCAGTTGTAATGTTTGTTTTTGTTTTTCGTGATAGAATGACATCTTGTTCGTCGTTATCCGTGTGCGGTTGCGTTGACATTTGTAAATATTCGTGGTAATATTCTAGTTTTCACTGGAAGGTGAATAACAAGTTTGTGTGATTATACAAAGTTCCTTGTTTGTGCTTATGTGTTTATTTATACTAATGTTATTTTATTGCCTTTACCGCTTATATACTAGAATCTTAACTGTATTAAGTTAATAGTATTATGGTATAGAAAATAAGATATTTTGTTCTAAGGCGGCAGCTCGAGCCCATATCGGGAGAAGTAAATTAGTTGACTGTAAATAGTAAGTTTAGTAAGTTAATCAGCTCGCGGTCTTGAGTGATTATACGAGCGTCGCAAGCTGATTTGTCGACCCCATAATGCCATTCGATCGAAATTACATTATTTTTGCCATGTGGCCGGGGTATGATGCAAGAATTCAGTGACTGCACGCAATAACATCGCTTACATGATCGTAATTAGTGAAACTTGTCTAGCCGTGTCCGCGTTGACTACGTCTACCTGATTTTTAACTGTGATCTGTTTTGCTGTGTCCAATCACTGCGTGTCTCGCCATTTTGTCGAAGTATTTCTGTGTAAAATATGCATTCCTACAGCAATGCATTCCTACAGCAAATTCCTAGGTGTACCCAACTTTGTACGAAGTGCAATGTAAAATATATGATTGTATAGGGCAAATAGCATACACAGTTTTTTTCTTCGACCGTAATTGGAAAGCGTGTGACATGTTTTATTCAATCTGTCCTTTTATTTCGCGGTAAGGTGCAATGTTGACATGACACTAAGTTTGTAACATGTGGTGTCAAAATTGAGATGTGTTTATTTTACGCTTGTTTGTTTTTCTCTTTTTTTTTTTCTGTTTGATTTGCTTTTCTTTTATGGACTGCCTGTTCTCACTCACAAGCACGCAAGTGCTTTCGTGAGGCAGTAATTAATGTATGTGAATGATTTTGTGCTAATAAAACTATTATTATTATTATTATTATTATTAATAATTGCGCGACTCAATGTTTTCTCTTATACGCCTACCTCGTACCATTTCATACCGATTATTTAGCGGTGTAATATTTTGCCCATGTAATAAAATATTTTCGAGACCCCTTGCTATGTACAGCTTTCATTTTAGCTAATAAGACACGCCTATGTGACTAAAAGCGCGTTGCGACGGTCGATCCACGCGCGTTTCCTTCGCTTCGACGCGCACCCCTGTTGGCCTTCCTTCGCGACGTCACGAGAAGAGCGCTACGGCCGTCCGCTTCCTTTCCCTCGCCCTACCAACCGGCTACACAAAGAAAAAAAAAAAAAAAAAAAAGGTGGTTGGGATATTGATAAGGATCTTAGATATGGGGTCCTGGTTTGAATCGCCTTCTGACTGTTCTGCTTCTCTATTCTGTTCTTTTACGGTGTGATCATATCTCCCGGACTTCGCAATAAGGCTTTCTTTGTGTGTTTTGTACTTACTTTTAAAAACCTACGAAGCAAGGGTCAGTGTTGTGCGGATTTTCATCCTTCCGTAGCTTTTTTTCGACAAACTAACAAGTGACATAATGTACACAAAATATGGCGGAACTCTAGGGCTGAAAAAGATAATGTAACGTGTTTTTTATCTGTGGAAAGAATTGTAAATAAAAAGCTGAAAAATCATTGTTTTAGTCTTGCCTTTGCAAGTCCGGTCTCAGTGCGCCGCCATCTTCCTCAGTGGGGTGCGCTCTTGGGCGCGGCCATAATCCGATTATCCAAGCGCACCCCAGCCAGTATGAATAACATTGCAAAAAAAAAAAAAAAGTGACGGGCTAGATTCGGCTTTTGGAGGCCTTTCGACCGGCCGGCGGCTGCCCGCGGTCCTCCGAATGACGAAACGATATGCTACCGGCACAAAAATAAGCTCGCGAAAACTATATCGCCTCGAGATTCGATCGGCACAGCTCATGTGGTGAAAATCAGAGCTTCGCTTTGTTTGACACTTACTTGGAGCAAAGCGAATGCTACGGACGCGAGGCCGAAGTCATGTGCCTTGCCGCTAGGAACGCTCGTATTCTACCGCCCTCCCATCGACGCCGTGCGGGCCCTACTAGCCGTGCTCGCCGTGCTTGCTGTATGACCCTACTTGCTGTGTGGAGCCACAGGGCGATATGGATTGTTCGTTTAGACGAAAATATATCTATCCAACTTCAAGAACAGTTTTATTACATTCATTTTTCTCTTCGCAGGAATCAGGCGGGTTTTAGGATCTGTGTATATAAGCTTATATCTTCCTCTGGACTTTTATTTATGCCCGGTGAGTTTTCTGGTTCACAATTATAGATAATGTTATAAGTAACTAAATATTGAATTTCAAAAATAAATGTATTTATTAAACCACTTCAGAATTTTTAAACTCTAAATTGACTTTTTGTACTTAAATCCCTCTAGGTTTTTTTATTTTTTTATTTATTTACTTATGTAACGGGTGAAACAAGGAGACGGCAGGCTCTTTAAATCGACCGGAAAATTCGGTTTCTTAACCTATCGCGCTACGACTTTGTGATAAAAACAAAACAGCGCAAAGACAAGGACGAAGTAGAAGGAACAACAGGACACAGCGCTGACTTTCAACTGAAGATTTATTCGTGAAGGCGTCTGTTATAAATAGCAAACATTCCACCCGAAAAAATCAAGGAAAAAACACGAAAGATATATAACATGTCACGTTTTTCAATATAACACTGTCACTGCTTTTGCCCTCATCGTTCTAGGAACTGCCGCTCCTTATCCGAAAGTACGATTGACGGGGCACTTACACAGTCAGGACCAAGTCGCGCAATATCACGGGCTTCTATTATTTCCCGCGTCACTCTGTCCTTATTCTTAAAAACCACTTGGCATCTCTCGAAGGCAGGAATGCACCCACAATCTCTGCAGTGCACGCCTAAGTGCCCTGACACGACTTTAAAAACGTTGTATCGATGTTCTCTGAGTCGATCATTTAAACATCTTCCCGTTTGTCCTACATATCGACGGCCGCAAGATAAAAGAATCGAATAGACCACTCCTTGCACACAAGAAACGAACTGATTTTGGTGTTTCGTAGTGCACTTGATCTTGTTGTCAACATCTGAATTTACTTTTCTGCACAGCCCTGCCAACTTATTAGGTGCCGAGAACACAACCTCAACGCCTACTCTACTTCCCACTTTCTTCAGGTTATATGAGATGCCATGAAGATACGGTACAACGGTGACGTTTTTGTTCACTTGTCTAGCCTTCAGGGTGGAGTTACTTCGCCTTTTCTTTAGTAAGGTCTCAGCCACTGCAGTTAATAGGTACACCGGATAGCCAGCAGTCCGGAGTCTAGAAGCTTGTTGATTAAAACTGATATCAACTTGGTGCGAGCACGACTTGTCCAGAGAATTTTGAAAACACAGGTTAACTATCCCTCGTTTTACAAGCTTAGAGTGAGCCGAGGTGAACGGCAGAAGTGGTTTATTGCTTCGTGGTTCATATCCCCAACACGTGTGAGTATCCCAAAAGTGAAGACGGAGGTCTAAAAACCTAATAGAGCTATTTATAGGCAGCTCATGCGTCAAAATGAGTGGTTTAAGGCTATCGCTGAAAGTAGTTAAAACAGAAGAAACTTCTGCTCCGAAGGCCTCTTTGTCACTATCTAATAAAACCAAATAATCGTCCACAAACCTAAAAACTTTTGCAACCTTAAAACCTTCAAGCTTTGTCAAAAGGACTCTATTGTAAAATGCGAGATAAATGTCAGCGCTGTGTCCTGTTGTTCCTTCTACTTCGTCCTTGTCTTTGCGCTGTTTTGTTTTTATCATGTCTTACCAACTAGCCCAAACATCCACGTTAAACGACTTTGTGCAGCGTTGCCCACAGATGGTGCATTTTTTTTGTAAAATTCGCAAAGAACGAATTTACCTGAGGAAAAAGTAAAGAAAGAAAAAGGCTTAGCTCCTATGGAAACGCAGCGACGCCACCGGTCTTCAAAGAGCACGGCGCCGTTTCGCACGGGACACAAGAGATGGCGCAGCCAGCGTCTTTAGCAGACAATCTTTTCGACTCAAAAGCGGCGCGCGTTCCACAGGCGGCGACAGTCGCAGAAACAAAAACAGGCGCGGTAACAACAAGCAGCTGCAGTTCCTTGTCTGCTAAATACGCCGGCTCTCGGCGTCTGCTCGTTCGTTGGCGGCAGTTGGCGTCGCGACCGCTTGCGCCATCTCTTGTCTTCCGTGCGAAACGGCGCCGTGTTGTTTGAAGACCGGTGGCGTCGCTGCGTTTCCATAGGAGCTAAGCCTTTTTCTTTCTTTACTTTTTCCTCAGGTAAGTTCGTTCTTTGCAAATTTTACAAAAAAAATGCACCATCTGTGGGCAACGCTGCACAAAGTCGTAGCGCGATAGGTTAAGAAACCGAATTTTCCGGTCGACTTAAAGAGCCTGCCGTCTCCTTGTTTCACCCGGTATTTTTCGACCCTGGAGGCTGTGACAGATCTCTGATCCGGTCCGGAGCTAAAAAGTTTGGGACTTTTGGTTTAAATTGAGCTTGTGGGTGAGGGTGAGGGGATGGACGCTTGAGCTTCGCATTAGCTGAACTGGGCAACATCGTGGAATTAAGGGAAAGTAAGTAATTTCGAACTGAAGATGACAACTTTACGTAATAGAAGGAAAAGCTTGTAGTGTTGTCTTTTTCGTCGGTTCTCCTTTTGGCACTTTCCGCATTGTAGATCTTTCTCATTTATTTACATTCTATGTAATACATTTTTTTCGTAATGTGTTTTACAATTCCTTATATCTAAAGCAACCAAAACAAAAAAAAAGGCTCTTATACTCTGTTTCACCTTATGATGTACCGCAGTAAAGGCTTCAAGCGCGAGCTCCTCGCGCTTCTAGCCTTCTCTGCGGTACAACATAAGGTGCGTTGTAATCAAAAGCGAAACTGAACCAACAACAACTAAAAAGCGCGCTTTTGTTGATACGATATTGATCCTACCCATAAAACAAAAACGAGCGATGCTGACAGACAAATTGATAGGCGGTCGACTGGTTGCAGATAAAATTGTTTACTAACATTTTCTTTTTTTTTTTTTTTTCTGCTGACAGCTTACGAACATATGCTTACAAAAGCTTACGAAAGAAAACATATGCTTACGAGCCAACAGAAGCCAAAAAGTTTTTTTTTTCGCTTTTTTTCGACCGGAGTTTCGAGTCTCAGCTGATAACACTGTGCAGTCACCTGTCTGCCGTTTTTCTTCGCAGCTGACTGGTCGGAGTGAGTGAGTTCCCGCTTGTTGGTTCAGTGTTTTCAGCGGCATTTCATCTCGTCCATGGTCCCTTCGCACCGAAATTGACTCATTCACGATCATAGGTAATTTTTAGAAATTAATCCACGGCTCTAGGCGTTGTCAGATCATCGCAGGCAGCGTCGGCAGTCTCCAAACATTAGGCCTACGTCTCCAACTGCTGTATTTTGCTACCTCTTTTCTTGTTTCTTATTCTTCTGACCACTGCGCTGGAGGGCGGATCGGGGTGGCCTGATTAGATCTTGCGAATTTGAATTTTTATCATGACGTCAGAGTTCCATCGATTACACACTCCTGTTTATCGTGCTATTATTGCCCGGTTTTGATAGCCTACGACGGCCCGAATAGAAAGTGACTGCTTTTGCAGCTTGATACTGCTTTGGTTGTATTGCTTCGTGTGCTGTATTTTAACACGTTAAATGCTTGTATTATACTATTAATGTTGCGTTGATTGGTGAAAGCTGTGTTTGATACAAATCATAACTTTTAGCTAATGGTGATTGAATCTGTGTGTGTATAATTTAGACCATCGTAAACGAACTTGAAATCTTCGGCCAAATACTGCATCAGTCAATCAGTGGTTTTTATTTCAGTAAATGCGTGATACAGGTTATTAGAAATAACAGAGCCCATGCAATGATACTACGGAGAGCAAACTTGCCGGTTTAATTTTTATGATAGAATTTGTTGTTTTGTTGTCAGGTGTTGTTTAAAAATTCTATGTGGTTGTTGCTCAAAATAACCACACACAGTTCTGCCAGGCGGAGATGGTACGTTGGAAAAAGTGACTCCAGAATTGTTTTGTTGTCAGGTGTTGTTTAAAAATTCTATGCGATTGTGGCTCAAAATAACCACACACAGTTCTGCCAGGCAGAGATGGTACGTTGAAAAAGGTCACTCCAGAATCAGTCGCATGCTGGTGAAGGGCGTGCTTTGGCTTTATCACGCTCCACCGACAAGATACCTTATCATAGTATCCATTGTTCTGTGGTACAGTCGTTTTTCCATTTTTCGGCGTAGACTGTCTTCTCTTCTGCATCAGTTATGTAATTTGAGTGGCTTGAGGTAACATACTGATAAAAAGCTGTTATGGACGGTTTGCATCGCAGGTGGCAGCCGTGTTGCAAACACACCTGGGCACATGTAGGCTGGGTGGCACAAGCTACCACCCATTAGTAGGTTGACCATACTCGTCGGAGTAGAAAACACGACATCAAGGGAAAGGGGTGAAGGAAAAGGAGATAATAGAAACGAGGAAAAAAAAAAACTGAAAGCTCGGTTACTATTTAGTTTACCATAAAAACACACACTTTTCTGGGTCTTTTCGTTTAGTAGTTGAGGACATGAGCACCTTTCTTACCTATTCTGCAAAACCTAATCATGCCAAATTTAGTAATCTAGAAAAGTGCCCCATACACACGTATATGGGAACAAAACTTGTTGGCAGGAAAAGCTAAAAATCATACTCTACTGCAGTGGCGTAGCCAGGGGAGAGGCTTATGGGGCTCCAGCCCTCCCCGAAATCCAGCCGACTTTATAATTAGGGTTTTGTGTTTTCAGATGAATCCAAAAAGATCCGAAATACACTCGCCAGTAAATTCTCCGTCAATTTGGATTTACCCGAAAATCTACAAATTCCGAGGTCACAACGACACAATAAAAAGCAAAAACGAGGGTGTTTTACAAATAAATTTAATTAGAGCAGAGGGTCAGTGGGTCATGGTACCCAAACTTTATTTATTTGTTTTTAAAATTGTAAATAATAAAAGCACGTAAAATGAACTCTGAATTTAAAAAAAAAAAGTTTGTATCTAACAAAAATAAACTCCGATAAACCCAGAATTTTCAGCGAGAAATAAACTTTGAAAAACACCCTCCGAATTTCCTTACAAATGAACTGAAAACAACAGAACCATACCTATAATATACACATGCATTCTGACACCTTCTCCCCCCCTCCGCACCCCAAGTCACAGACATCCCAGCTATGCCACTGCTCTAGTGGAGACAACATTTGTAACCTGTGTTTATTCTAATACACTGTCATGAGTAAGCATTTCTTGTTTTCTTCACTTGCTTGGTACTGATTTCGCGAGCAAGTTCCACAAAAACGGGACATTTGGCTTTATTTGGACAAAATTACTGGACGGCAGGTATGAACCTCTAAAACGGGACTGTCCTGGTCAAAGCAGGATGTCTGGTCACCCTGCCCATTAGAAAAGGCACACTTGCTACCGTTCAAGCGTGCAAAAGCAGTTATATTAATACCGATTACACTTATATGCGCAAAGACAAACACGAAGGTCAAGTACAAGCGCAACTCTCGACTAGTTTTATTCTCAGCCAAGTGACCGCAAAGGGTTCAAAAGGTGCTTGCACAGAAAAAAAAAAATATATATATCTATATCTATATATATACTGAAAAAAAACATTAAAAAAGTGAAAGCCGTTTACAGCTCCCTGTAACGCCGAATTAGAGCGCAGCTCTTGAGGAGGAGGAGGGAAGGGTACTGAGGGGGGGGGGGGGGGGTACGTTTTTATGTTTTCTTATCTTTTTTTCTTTTGTACGATGCTGCTCGTGCTCCTCCTGGACCTTTCGCGGTTGCCTGGCCGTGACTAAAAACAGTTGAAAGTTGCGCTGGTCTTGTTCACTGCTGCGTGTTCATCCTGTGTTTGCGCATACAAGTTTACTCAGTACCATGAGCCAACAAGCCCAACAATAGGTTTTCCTAAACTAGTTGCGTTAGGTCATTGAAGGACTGGAAATCATGCCAGGTCACTGGACCACCCGAATTTTCACATATTGCCTATTGTAATGCAGGCTTAAGTTGATCCGTAGGCCGGAATATTACGTACAGGTCCACTGACATGGTACTTGGAAGAGACATCTTCCCGGATGCTCTATTGACAGATGTAGCCCAAAATTGCATTTAGTATCCTAAAATGCAGTAAAAACTGTGTTTAATCAAAAGGACACTAACAAAATATTTACATTTGCCAAAATTTGTATAGAAACATTCTACGACGACCAAATCAGCCGAAAACGGTATTTGCAGCTCGAAATCTGGATTTCTCTTTGCACGAAGACCGTCGGTTATGAATTGGAGGTTGTGGCCTACACTCGCTATATTTTACAAGGCCACGTGCAATGACAACAACGTTGTAAACAAATTTCTTAGGTTTTATAGACCATCTAAGGCATATATTTATTAGTATAAGAGTATAAGTAATAGAATCTCTGAAGCGGGTAATTTTTATGATGACTGAAACACCAAAAATATGTTGGTGTAAAGAAACTTTGAGCTCAAAGTTCCAGGTGGCGACTCCTTTACACTCAACATTGTGCTGACCCTCTGAGTTTGGTTTGAATTTGTTTTTGTCAACAAACATGCCACTCTGAGTTTGGTTTGAATTAGTTTTTGTCAACAAACATGCCACTCTGCAGTAACAACGAGCAGCTGATACTGGTCAAGCAACTTTGCATGTCACTTTCTCTCATACTCTGGATGGCAGACTTTGCAAGCATTTGAAGATATTTTAAGGTTTGCTTTGACGGATAACGCTCGTAGCTCTCAAAGCAATGTGAAGTTTCTTGGGTAAACATGGAACTCTTTTTTTTTCATGCTTTACTCAATTTGTTTATTTACTTTTTTTTGCACAGATCTCGTTACAGTTAGGCAGTAGAGACAACTAGCCTTACCTGCTGGTACTTAACAGTCTCAACACTGAATGAAGTCTTAAAATATTGTGCACAAACAAACTTTTACAGGAGTGAGGTAGTAGAGAAGGAAAGCCACTTGAGTTATCCAAAAAAAAAAGGTTTTCTTCTCCCAGTCTTGGAAACACTGAAGTGTTGTTTCTCACAAAGACAGGGTGCCTGAATTTTCTTTTTACTTTTGTCTTTTTTACTATATATTTTTTTTTAAAGTTCTTTTTATCTTAGTTGTTTTAACGTTATTTCATCAAAAAGTTCCTGTCACTAAAAAGCGAGCCACCTTCCTTTAAAAATTTGAGCACTATCTGTCTCTTTTCTTGCCCAGTTAGAGCATGCACGAATTTTGGCGCAATCTCCTCGTGGAAAGGTTGGCATATTTTAGTTACATGGCCTGGTGATTATCGACAAGGAATAAAATTTCACAGAAATGAAAGGAAATAGAGCAGAAGTTCCCACACTAACTGCATAGCGTGCCTTATCTCTGATGCGTATCACCCGTAAACACAGACCTGTCGCGGTATGTTGCTATGCGAGTTGCAAGACTTGCACAGTGTAGTTGTGTTTTGGGGCCTGATATGCGCCTGTTGTTGCAAGCAGTCGTCAAGTGTCGGAAATCTGGTGACAGGTGCTGAATCGGTTTAATGACCGATGCGTAACCCAAGTTTTCTGCAAGGCAGAAAATCGTGTGTAACAGTGGTGGTCCGGACCAGATGCCAAAAATTTCAGAACTAGCTGTTGCCATGTTATAAAGTTATAAGCAATTTTCTAAAATTTTCAATGGGAAAATGGGGCCCATTCTTGGTGACTGGCTCCACTCAGCTCCATGTATTCGATGGCTTAATCGCCCATCATTTCCCTATTGAAAATTTCAAAACATTGCCTATAACTTTTGAATGTGATGATTGTCAAGCTCTAACTTATCAGAGCTTGAGTTTAGTGTTTTAAGTGCTTTGCCAGTCTATAGCCGAAGTGTTTTTAGATTTTGTTTTTTCACACTTCCCCTCATGTTATACATTCCTAGGAATGTCCTTGAGGCAGGCATGTAGCCGGGGGGGGGGGGGGGGGGGGGCCTGAAATCTTTCGTTTTGCTGGGGCCTCCTCTCCCCCCTCCCCCTCATACAGCATTTTGTCATGGGCGGCCCCCCCCCCAAAACAAAATCCTGGCTACCGTGCCTGCCTTGAGGGCAATGAACTGGACCTTGAACTTGAAATTGTGGCGTCCATTCTGAACCTTTACCGCTACATGTGGGAGGAGACTGAACGTTGAGAGTTGATGTTTGCAGTAAAAATACACCATACATTTTTTTCTTTTTTTTTCCGGGGACACCTTGTATTTTAGTGGCCGGTTGTGTGTTGCGAAATCTCTAAGAATGATGAGTAAGGTTCCAAGATATTCTCAGTCCCTCGTGTTGTATTTTCGCTGCCAGTCCTAGCGCACCTCTCAGTAGTCGTTTCAAATCAAGTCTTGATTTTATTACGTCGTGCTATGCAATAAAATAAAAACGACGTCAGCCTCTTTTTCTAATTTTGCCTCAGGCAGAAGTTGGTGCTCCAATGCGCCATTTGTGTTACCATAGGTTTAATGGCAGCATTCTGTTTTTAAAACAAAAACAGGAAAAAACCGAAAATGACTTGTTTGTGTTGATCCTGTGTCGTTCCCTGCACTCTTACGTTGCGAGTGGTGAACTTATCAACTGGCAGTTACTGTGTCATCTAGTGTTCTTGAGCACTTGAGGTTACTTATGAAGTTTATATATAAAGTTTGAGCCCCAGCAGGGCTCTAAACTAGGCCGGTGCGGTGGCACTGCGTACTATAGCCAATGAGCTGCGTAGCACAACTACTACCTAGTCTGGAAGGATTGGGCTCCCAGAAAAATGTGCCGGCAAGAGTGACATGGCGTCGTGCCATGTGGCCGCTTGTTTCATTGACGTCACGCATCGCGCAAACACCATGTAAGGTAGCACCCGTGTGGCGTGCTCGTTCGCTTGGTCTCGCCCTGGCTAACACACATGTGAGC
>JABSTQ010003463.1:0-28679 GCA_013358835.2 Ixodes persulcatus
TTTCTTGAGGAGTAATGTAGTCTTCTAACCGATTCACATATATAGCGTTTAAAGCTGTGAAGCAACACTGGCCTATGAAGTGCAGCATACCACATGGCTCCAAGACGGTTAACTCCACTTGGCTTCCTTGACCTGCACCAAACAATCGTTGCGTTGCAGTGTAGCAGCACCAGCAGATGCAAGTTAAAATATTTCAGCATTATGGTACAGTGCCCAAGGACTGCGTAGACAATGTAGTTTTTTTTCTGTGTATTACTGTGGTGACCACAGTTGTCCTCGGAACAGCGTGAAACCCCTGAGTTATTAGTGGCTGCCTGTAAACTGTCAATTCCCTCACAACATCTAGCCGATTGTACATTGTCTTATTATGTTATAATGTGCCTTATGTACCGATCTACTAGTTTTCTTTCACCATTACACTTTCAAAATAGTGAATACCGATTGTATGATTCTAGTGAGTAATCTGATTAACTGATTGTAAGTGAATAAAACAAATAAAACGCGACATGTTAATGTGAAGTTGGACTTGCATTAGAGTTACTGTTGTGTATTTCATACGCAACACACTCCAGCAATTCGATTCACTCGTGTTTTGTGAAATTACATCATTCGCTTTAAGGTTTCCCACATATTTCCGAGGGATCCTGAAGGAACAAAGAGCAAAACACTGTGGCTCAGTTTAACCACAGTGCAAAGACACGATGGTGTGACAAAATGAACTACTCTCATAGCAGATCGGCTGCAGAAAAAAAACTTTTCGAACAAAATATAAGAGCAAGGGCAAATAAGGACGTAAACGATCCAGTATAGAGTAAACATCCCAAGAAAAACCCGAGACTGCTGGTAAAAAGAACGACACACACACTAAAAAGTATCAAACAAAGCTCAAACACAGAGCTATGTTTGAGACTTTTTAGTGTATAGGTCGTTCATTTTACCTGTAGTCTCTGGAATTCTTTTTGTTTAATTTTCGCGCCAAACCACACGCACGCATGACGTCACTTTTTTTTCGGAAGTGTCGTCATTTCCTGTTTATTTTTTGTTCCGCCGGAAGTGTTCCCCACGACTCATAGATGGCGCTAAAGCAGCCCCATGGGCCGCCATTTTTTCGACATGTGGGCTTCTAGGGAAGCTTCGCTACCCATGTACATAATATACCTTGGTTGAAGGTTGAAGCCAAAACTGAAACCAACTGCGATGTCACGTGTTCAGATCGAGGACACGCTTTTTATATCCACGTTAACTGTTTAAAACAAATAATTAGACCCATAACTTTATTTATGGTGTGTAAGAAACTATTATCAAGACCCCTAAACCAAATACTAATCATGGGCGACATGAGAGAAGCCGCATTGCCATCGACCAGAAAATGGCAGCGAGCACGGTAAGCGCGGGTTTCGCCAACGTCCTGCGACATGGCGCAATTGCTTTTGGTGCATATCCGTCGCCAAGACATTGTTTCTTTCCGCGGCATTTGTCTCAACGGTCCTTTCTAAGTGTGTCTCCAAGCATTCCGGTGCTTCAGTAGCGGGCAATGCTGCGATCGTCGCCGGGGGTGATGCATGTTTTCGAGGTCGGCTACACAGGTTGTGCGTGTATGACCGAACCAAAACACGTTTTTTACAACCTCGCTTGATCTTGTGAACGAGTTATCCGTTACTCAACGTGTAAATTTATGATAATTTGTGTAAATAGCGTGTTTTTCACCCCAAATATTCACCAAATACACGGGACTTGCTAACAGTGTAGGACGTGTTGCGCGGCGCCTCCTCCTCTCTAGCTCCGAGCCAGCTGTGTGCGTGACTTTGCCGTAAAAGAAAGGTCTCGTTTTGACGAAAACCGGCGGTGCCTGTCGGTTTGTCAGCTGCCGGTTAGGAAGTTAGAGGTTGATGCATGCTCACGTCAGCGCTTCGAACCAATGGGAGCGTCGCACACGACAACTGACAAACGAAAGACAAAGCCGGGTTTTCGTCAAAACGAGTTAATGCTAACTCATTAAAAGCGAAAAAGACTGAGGACCAGTTGAAGGAGAACACAGCCATATCGTTGACTTACAACTGAAACTTTTACTTCTGCCTGGTGCAGCAAGTAAACATAAAAATAACAATATAGACACAAATATGATCAACCCGATAACACACCCCTCCCCCATCATGCCTACGCACGCCTACGCGTACTTGCCCAACTTCCTGATAAATTCAATCTCATCGCTCGCTAAGGCTCGCTAGCGCTTCGTCCATAGCCCTATCGAGTGACGAGGATGATTTTATCAGAAAGTCGGGCAAGTACGTGCAGGCATGTGTTGGCATAATTGGGGAGGGGCGTCTTATCGGGTCGATTGTCTTTCTGTCTATCCTGTTCTTTTTGTGTTTACTTGCTGTACCTCGAGGAAGCAAATTTTTCAGTTGTAAGTAATCGCGGCATCCGTGCTCTCCTTCTGCTGGTGCTCCATCGTTTTACGCTTATTAATACCATTTCAATCTACAACGAACAAGAGTAGGAGTAGTGAGATCAGTCTCCGTCGCACCAACGCGCCGACGCGCGCCATGCATTGCGGTGTAGAGGCGATCGTGGAAAGGTCCCGGTCGTACGCGGCGGCACTTAGGAAGCATGGGCTGCGGGATGCAAGCCTTCTGAGGACGCTCGGCGAGCAGGGTTGGATAGGCGGTTTGGCAGCGCGAATTTTCGTTTAAATTTTTTCACCGTGTTTTCTGTCCCTTATGTTCAATAAAGTGCAATGCCGATTTGACAACGATGAGGATTACGAAAATGCAAGTGGCGCAACGAATTCAATGCGAGCCACCCTAGGTGGCCCCCCGCTTCATCCAACCCATGCTTTAGTGGCGCCTTCTCGTCATCGACACGAAGTGCGGCAGCCTTGAGCAGCCGCTGAGCTCACTCCCACTCCCCTAGTTTAATTTAACGATGGTAGGGTTGGCTATAGGGGGAGGTGTGGTACTCGCAAAATGTGAAACCGCCGCAAATCAACTCCAACTACGCTTCAATGCCAACATGTCCGCGACAATAATTTTTTCCGGCAGGGAGGGCAACTTCGGATCACTTCCCTACAAGGGGCAGCGATCCGTGTTATCTCCAAGTGCAGATATCTTAGAGTAACGTTGTCAGCTACGGAGGACAACCTGACCGAGCGCCACCAGGGCCTCAGGACATTATCCGCACTGAAGCGAAACATCCTGCGAAGGCGGTGCCTCTGGTGCTACGACCGATACGTCGTCGCCCCGTAACTATGGAAGGCTGTTGCTGTGCCCGGGCTGACATTCAGAAACGCAGTCATCCGCGTTACCGGCGAACTTCGATACTACCTCGAGCGCCGCCAAAGGGAGGTGGGACATCAATCAGTGGGATGCCACGGGCGGGCTGCAAATGACCTTGTGGAAGGACATCGGTCGGTCTTCTTCGAGGCACGAGAGGCCAATAGAAGGCTGGGCTCTCGAGTTGAGAACCCAGCCTGCTTTGTTGATATTGTTGAGGTAATGAGCAGGGTTCAGTCCCTCAACAGTATATCTGCACCCCGTCTTCAATTCTGGTCTCTCCGCTGCCGCCTTCTCACACCAACCTTTCTGTCGCTGCACCCCCCCCCCCCTTCCCCCACTTTCCCAACTATTTTAGGTAACATTCGGGGAAGGCTTTCGAATACCTTGGCATGGCAAAAACGTACTGTATATGAGTTCTGAAATTGACGTCATCCTAAATTGGAGAAAGTTGAGGTCGTCTCTTCGGTCAAGTATAATCACGTTTTTGCCTTAGGCATCCTGCAGACGAACCCAGACGAAGATGTCTCGCAGCGGTAAGTAAACATGTCATCCAAGAGCTTTCTTAAAGAAACACCTGTAAAAGGGAAGTGCCTCGCTGAGACATTTCGTCAGACGCTGAAGGTGTGAGAGCACTCGATGAGCGTTTTAATGAGCAGCACTCTGATGCATTGTTATCTAAACAATATGCATTATGACAAGTGGCAAAGAAATTTTCAAGGTAAATAGGACTCGTTTTTTCGTATAGTCTCTTTGCTATACTTCGTTTCACAATATAGGGTCACAAAACGATATCGGGTTGGAGCGATCGTGACTTTGCAGAGGCGTAATGGTCCTAGCCTGGCCCAAGTATACTCGCACACACCGCCACTGATTCAGAATCCATTGTCGCGGTGAAATTGTGAGGATAAAACGGAACTATTTCTTTCAGTCTTGTCTTCGGAAAGCACGATGACGTAATTGTGGGATCGAAACCACCCGTCTAACGGCAGTCGATCGCGGCTCATGAATTGGACACGAGAACTGCGTGGGCACTCGACTTCGGCTCGTAACAATCAATGCCTCGACGGACACTCGGGTAGTGGCTCGTGTACAACATCAGCGGTGCTGAGAATAGCCGAACTTTAACGATGCCAGGAGCTCAGCACGCGTTTTCTACTTCGCCTACGCCAGCGCGTGACTATGATTAACGTTGGCGGCATAGGATTGGCACCGGGCCACGGGGCCACTTTTTCAATCTGCGGGTTCAGAATACGAACGATGCTCACGTTTCTCGAAGTTTCTTTTTTGGCAACTGCTTTGGCCCAGAAAGAAAACAAAAAAACCCTTAAATTTAAGCCATGTTTATTCAGTTATTTTCGCTAGAAAGTAATTCTAAGTAGTATTTAATAAAAGCAGAAAAATAGTTTCATGACCCCTTTAGTTCCGGACTTATTTAACGCTACGACCTGATGGAGGCAAACAGACCGCGTTAAAGTTTATCATCAAGGCGCTCGTATTTTCTGAACCTTTGCTCTCACTGGCTAGACCGATCACATTGATTGAATGCCTCCTGATCCTGCACCTTTTTTTCCCCTCAGTGTGATATATTTAGCCGGTGACACCAAATGCTCAGAGACGACGAGCGTATTAACGATGCACTTTTGTCACTATTTGAATGACTCCATGCGTGTTACACCCATGAATCATTTCTTGTCTAAGAGAAAGTAAACGTTATGTCGACTGCAAAGTTTGCAAAGAGTGCCAAACTTTGTGCGCTGATAAGCGCAGGACGACGATGGCGCATAGAAGAAGTACACTGCGTCAGGCATCCGTTTGCATCGTACTCTTCAATGTTCTAGGCTCCTTAAATTATCCGTGAGTTGGGTGGTTCATGCTGAACTATGTAGTGGTAGCTAGACCGTTAGACTGGTTTGGTACATCGCAGTACGTATTCCGACTTCTCGCTAAGCCTATATGCAGGTGCTTACTATGGGCGCTGGAAGTACGTTTTTCAAAGAGGGCTCTCAAGAAGATAAATGGGTACAATGCGGGCAGTCGCCGACTCTTTTTCCACGGGGCGCTGAGATTCGCTATTTCGTCGACGGGGCGATTGAAACCGAAACCATGCCACTCGTTTCGATGACCAACCTGGTCCTAAAATACAACGCACCCAGTGTGGGATGGAGGAATTTTCGGAAGTACCCAGGCAGTACAAAATGCACAGCCGGACTCTGGCCAAGGCTATTCGCGACTCCAATTCACTATAGGTGGCGCCACTCGTTTTCCAAAATGGCGGTTATAGTGAGGGTCGGAGATGCGTGCCGCTGCTGAGACTGTCTAGTGTGCTGGCATCACTGAGCGACACAAATTATTTCTGGTAATACTAGGGAGTTAGGGTGTTATGAACGCAGGTCACCTTTTATGCTGAAAACAAAAACGGTATTTAGCGTAATATTTAGGCCAGGAGGTACGTTTTAATTCCGGGGCAAAACCGAAACTAACCTTGATTTTGGATTTAATTTATCGGTGTAGGTCTTAATTTCAGATTCTTTCATAACTCAAAGTGTGTCTCACACCGTAATATTTTAGTATAAAGATGTTGTTCGCGGAAACTTGTGTCCCTTTAATGACAGGGTCTTTCATACACCTTAGAGGTAAGTATTATTATTTATTGAAAAAGTCAGTGCTGATATTTGTGCGTTCTTTCTGCAGTTTTCTTGCTTAGATAATTGTCATATGAAATAATGAACTACGGGCCTCTCAGTGGCTTTTTGGGTATTTAGGTGATTAATCTAAATGAATTAAGAAACGCTGCTCTCATTAGAAAAATTCAGACGGAATCTGAGTCAACCAGCGGAAGTGTGCGTGTTTTAAGCAACGAGTGACGCATAGCAGTTTATATTTCACCCAGTTTATGACTGTTTGCCTATCTTGATTACGATAACAGAGTTTTTCATATGCTAAAAGAAAACAAAATGATACCTTTCAGGAAAGACTAATATGGTTAATGGCGTATTTTTGCGATTGTGGCGTTAATTGGGGCATACATTGCCGCGATTTGCATTAATAATAATATAAATATTAAACGTAAGATATTTTAATACGCAATTTTTCAAGCTCTAAAATAATTAGTTGCTTACGATCTAATTTCAAACGCGCGAACATGTATGACAATCTAAAGAGTGCTAATTATCATCACTGGTGCCAATTGCAGGATGTTCAATTAACAAGTTAAAAAATAAACTCCATAATCAATGACAACATTCCAGCTAATGTGATAAAATCATGTAAAATTTGATTAATAGAGGGTGCTATCAAAGTAGCGACTTTTGACAATCGGCAAAACTTCCAAAGTCGCCGCCAATACCCTTCCACATTAAATCCTCCCCCCACCAAAAAAAAAAAATTATTACTTTTTTAACATTTATTTACTTTCGTATTTGCTCGTCGTCGTTTTGCCAATCTCAGCCTTTTCAGTTCGAAGGAACGCCTACCTGCTTGCGCGTCTGCTCATTGCAGCACGCTTCGTTGGAGTTGGAAGCCGCAGAAACAGTAGTGAGTTTTAGTCTTGCATATACGAGCAAACGCAAGCGCTGTGTGTTTGCGTTAGCTTTACGTGTTCCACAATGCGCGTGTGCGGAGTCCAAAATTGCGGTCTTGGATCGGAGCATGGCAACGATGCTCACGCTGAACATGAGCACGCCACCCTAACGCAAACGCACAGCGCATGCGTTTGCCTTCTATACGCAATAATAAAACTCTCTAATAAGGTACAATCCCTTACCGGCTGCAGCCCCGCGTTAGGAGAGGGAATAGTGTTGTTTGCATTCGGAAATGACATTTAGCGAGCCATGATCGCGAGCAGTTCCTCCGTGCCCGCTGAGCAGGAGAATCGGGGGACCCTCACAAGAGCGCTTCCCGTTTCCGCCTCGGGAGGGCGAGCGTTGAGCTGGAGACGTGAATAGTGTCCGGACAGTTTCTTGCTGGCCGATGGCTGGCCAAAATGCTCGGCCCATCGTTGTTTATGGTCCTCGGCCAGTGACTAGGAGTCACTGGTTACCGGAGGCCAGCCAATGACATTTGGTTAGGCATCGGCCAGTTGAGCAGTTTCTTGTCATTGGCCGCTGACTGTGATGGGCACTGGCCGCTGACCTTTGTCCGGGCACTGGCCGCTGACCTTTGACCGGGTACTGGGCACTAACCCTGTGACTGAGCACTGGCCAGTAGCCTGTGGCCGGGCACTGGCCACTGACCTGTGACCGAGCACTGGCCACTGACCTGTGAATGGGCACTGGCCACTGACCTGTGACCGGGCACTGGCTGTCAACTTCTGACCGGGCACTGGCGGCTGACCTGTGACCAGGTACTGGCTGGTAACCTGTGATCGGGCTCTGCACAATGTGTAATATTAGTAATACAATAGGTATATATATAAAGTACTAGGTGTGATTTTGTGAGGTATAGAACAAAGTGAAGCAGAAAACAGAATATCACAGTTCACGTTTATTCAAACCTTTGTCGATCCTCAGCCCTGCGCACTGCACTTATACTTTTCGGAATCTGGATGCCGCCTTTTAGTGCGCCCACCCTTGCTGTCCACGAATGACGACAGCCACTTCTTTGCGATATCTTCCACAGCGGTGTCGTTGGCCTCTTCAAATTTGTCTTTGGAAGCAGCTGGAAAAAAGAAACATGCAGTTTATAAATATACCTAACTTATTCCCATACTTAAAACAATGGCGTCTTGAATGCCAAATCTCCACTTGAGCATCGAAAAAGTCACTAGCATGCTAAATGTGACAAAATCGAAACGTGGCACACTCCGATCATATGCCTTGTGAAGCAACCTGAGAGTCGCAAGGGGTGTGAGGATGAGTGGAGGGAGTTTCATATATCGATTGAGTCGCGAGTGTCTGAAGTGTGCTCTGGATTATGACGTTCTGCGTGCTTTTCGATCAAGTGCTTTGCAAACTGGAAGGGCAGACCGGAGTGCATTGTGGATTTAGGCATTTTGTGCGATTTTCGGTAGCGGTGCTATATCTGATTGTTGAAAGAATCGTTCGAGCTGGCCTGAGTTCGAGCATTCCCTCGAGACCCTCCATGTGCAAAGTTCTTCAAACTTGCACAGTTGTATTCAGTGGTAGAACTGACAAGTGGTGATTCGGAGCAGCTCTTGTACCAGGAAAAACGGGTTTTTGAGCAGAAATTGCCACTTTTGGAGCAGACAATTTTGAGCTTTCATGTCAGAAAGTTTTATACAACCTCTTCGAAAGTTAGCCAGTTGAAAAAACTGCAGTTGTTCGACCGTTGGGAGACTAACGTGTTATGCCTAGAGAAAAACTGGCGTGCAAAGGTATTTATTCATTTATTAAACAACCGTACGCCAGCAATGTTGCAGATATCTTAATTAACCTATTAGGCGTACCGATGGCGTCTTCAATTTGTGTTTGACGTAAAAAGATGTTTTTGGCTACTTTGTAGAGGGTTTGTTTGCCTCTGTTTGCGAAAATAGTTTTTACCTCTACCGTAATTGCCGCGAGTTCGACATCAAACGACACTTTTCTGCTGAATGCGTCTCACACTGTCCTCGCTCATATTCAGTATGCTGCTGTTCATAGAGCAGGTAAGTGGAGCATATAGTTACTCTAACCGGTCACAGGGACTAGTACTAGCTATTCATTGCAACCGATGTGAGCACCGTTCGCAAAAAAAAAAACGATAACTCTTCGTTTGGCATCTGCAAATATTGTATTTCGGGTTCGAAGCAAATTCACGGTGAATAGTGGTTTTGGCTCAATATTTTTAATTGAATGTTGAAGAGTTTTTGCACCTTTCTCTACGCGTTTTACTATTGTTACACCATGCCTAAACAAAAATTCAGCTGGACTCACAAAGGATGTTCCTAATTGCCTACTCACGAGCTTTGTTAAATTTACTCAAGCTATATTTATAGACTGTAGCCTCAGAATGTCCAGTACTTACATTGAAATGGGAAGTAAATGACAGATTTTACATAAAAATAAAACCTATAAACGATCCCAGCCATACCTAATTGAGGGCATTTATGAATCTTCTTATATGAAAATAATTTCTTCAATTCTGAATTTAGAAAAAGAGCACAAATAATCAACACAGGTTTTTAGAACGCCGCTACATGTACCCTTGCATAATAGCCAGTTAAATTTGGAAGATTTTACTGCAATGTAATAGCAACAATCGCAAAGTTTCCCTTTGTTAATATAGCAGCGCGTGTGTTTCTCGTCTAAGCGCGCAGCTGCGCTGCGGCGAAGCGAGTTGCGAGATAGCTGTGTCCGCTCCGCGGGTTTGGCTTCTCTGCAGTGCATCTGGGCTCGAGGAGAAGCGCACTCAGGGGGGCTAAACCGCTGCGATAAACACTTCGAAAATTATGAATATCGCAGTTCATTTGGTAGCGAATATCAAATAACGTATTATTTGAAACTACTATTAGAAAATTAGAATATTCGCGCAGACCTGCTCTCCGCACATAAGTACATAGGCATAAAAAAAACTACTTTTTTTAAATTTTCACTGGCATCGCCAACAATGTCACGTGCCAGACACTTTCAGTTTCCTTTTTGGGAACAGCTCCCTTTCGGCGCAGACATGGCGCAACTTGTGCACAAATAGAGCCTTTGGAGCAGCATGTAGCAGGTTATTCGTTCTGGCGCAGTTTGGCGCAATTGCCGCAGCAGATCCACCACTTTTTATTGTGTTTTTAGAGCACAAATAGTACATTATTGGTAATTTTGGATTATTTATAAACCAGCGTAGCCACCCAAATCTTGGTTTGTTTGTTTTTCTACTGCAAAGGACAGAAAAAGGTATATTTTCCCAAACCACCCCAATTTCAGTGCTTTCCTTTCAAACTTCCCCTGCCTAATTTTCACACTCCCCAAAGAGGCTTTATGTTTTCATGAACCAGAAATAAAAATAAAACAGCAGCTACAACACGCACATGCAGATTATAATATCTATAGGAAAGCATTGTGGAAAACCTTCAATTGCCTCCTTGGGTTTGATACAGAATGCATGTTATTAAATCCTTTGTGAGCTCAAGATATCCGCCAATATTTGCATAGTAGACATTAAACATTTTTTATTTGATTCTGTACATTACCATGTTTACTTTTAAGCTGCTCAATGGCCATAGAATGTGTAAAAGGCCAATTGGTACCAGTACTAGAAGCCGTTTACAGTCCAATACATTCTGATCTTTTTAATTACTTTTTTTAAATTTTGCAAATAGAAATATACTAAGCACCAAAAAGAAATTTACAAGAAACATCACAGTGAATACCCAACAAAATCAAATGTCTCGGTATGAGCACTGAATTTCTAGATGACAAAAGTATGATTTAGTCTCGGATTCCCAGCCACTTAATTCGCTCTGAGTGGCATGATTTCCACAAAGCGAACCGTCAAAAAACGCTCAAATAAACTATATTTTGAAACTCTAAAAAAACTGCAAGGCATGCAAACTTTGTTAGAATGTACATGAATTGCACCTGCTACGTCCCCCATGTGACAGATAATGGCTCGCACTGTTATCTGCATAAGCTAATTATGAAAGCATAGAGCTTGACCAGCCTTTCCTATAATAATGGAGTTCCCTTTTTGACTCGCATATGGTTTATTGTAATTAGGATCTGTATCTGCCAGTGGCTCATATAGACTTGAGCTCAAGTGTATCTGAGCAGCCAAGCAGTTAGCAGTCACCTTTCGAGGTGCCAGGCAAGCAAAAAGCATTTCACTCCATTTCTAACCACTAAGCAACGTCCTCCCATTAACCTCAACACATTCCAATGATTTGTGAACAACAAACATGTTAGGACATCCTGCAATCAAAGCATTTTGACAAAATTTCTAAATTTACTACAAATAGTTAAAAAAAGAAATTAGGAGTACCTACCCAAAAGCAGTGCCACACTATTTTCCAGGTCATAGAAAGCTTGCTTTTGGCCTGACAATCCCTTCCAGCTGCACTGGCCTGCAACATCATTTTTTACATTGAAAGCCAGTGTGCCCCGCATGTCCTGCCAGTACTTTCCTCCCCCCTTTCTGGCACAGTATTCCACCAAGAAAAGTAAAAAGAAACAAAGGGAAATACTCACAGGCGATGGTACGCCAGATATTTATGTGGAGGCGAGAGAGCAGTGCTAGCCATCTCGACTCGAGATGGAGAGGAGTGTCAGCAAAATTGAAGAAGTCTTGCAGCTTAAAGCTGCAATCCTGCAGTTGCCTTTTTAAAATGGTTGCAAAGTTTCTTTTTTTCATACAATGAAAAGGATTTTAAACCGAATATTTAGTAGTAGCAGTGCCAACATGTTGCTTTTGTCCTTGAGAATTGTTTAGGGGAAGCTACGGTGTTCTTTGTACAATTATTAAATAACAATTAACAGTTGTTACTTTTTATATGTTTTTTACCTCCAAAAGGTAATCACACATTTGCAGTGAGTGTGAAACTGCAACTACTTACACTGAGAAAACGCGCACGTGGCTGAGAGGGTGCTTACAAATTTAAAACTGATTTTCTTATGCCGAAACAAGCATTGGTTTTATTCTTCCGGGCATGGAGCCAGCAAAGTATTTTTTTATCAAAATTAAAAAGGGTCATTGGACTAGGTTGTTTGATCGTATCTAAAAACGCCCAGTAGCACTTTTAATGAAAAGCTCTATATTCTGTTCCTCAATTAATTCCCCCCTCCCATACACGCCTCAGGCGATGCAAATTCCTTTTAGATGGTTAGGAATCTCGTGGACACTTAATTTTTGCTTCCATTGTCAACTACTGGGAACACCGTCAAACCAAATTCGTAGTGGGTGTTCATACAGCATGAGGTGGGCCTGTATATGAAGTATGGCGACACTGGTTCGCCGTGCACCGTATTGAAGAATGCTTGTTCTACGAAGCTCATGGCAAAACATTTGAAGCGGTGTCATAAACCGCCATCGGCACCCTGTCGTCTCCCCGAGGCCCCGCGACCCCCACAGGGCACCCAGTGACCCCCACTTTGCACACCTCTTACCTACGTGCATGCGTGGATGTAGCCATAATTAGGCCCCTCTCATGGCTATGTTAGCCAGTGAAAAAGAAAATTGTTCCAATTTTCATTTTAGGCTGGACTGTGAAGTATAGTTTAAGGGAAAAGCAAACTGTCGCAACGATGGGGTAAATGAACAAATATATTTGTTTGACATTTTAATGAACATTCATTTTGAGATTTTTCATTGGCCTAATGTGGATATGTGGTGTTTAGGCCTGCTTCAGACGTAGCAACCTTCCCTGCAATTTCCGTGTTGCAGACGAGTTGTTCTCTAGATGGGCACACTACAACACGAATTGCAGCGATCAGGTCCGACTCGCAACTTGGATGCGTTTTGTTTCTATATATCTCTTCTCTCTTCCCTCTGTACTGTTCCTTTCTGTTTGTGCGCATTTTTAACCATGTTTCTAGATAGATCAGCGCCCGAGTTTCGGGAGATCCGTTTGAATCAGGTGGTTGCTCGCGTCACCCAACGCGACTTTTGACTCTATTTACCTTTTATGGTGATTCTGTACTCGGTAATAGTTCCAGAGGGATCAGTTAGCACTCCCAATGCTATTTAAATACTTTGAAAGAACTTATCCTGCGTAAGGTTGCACCTACTGAATAAGGAGGAAGAATTTTAGTTTCGATAATGGCGATGACAAAATCTAGCAAGTTCAACTAGTGGACCATTACATGTTCCGTGTAAAGCCCGGTCCAAACCAACAAGTTTTTTTTTCCTTTTTTTTTACTGCAACTAGGGCGACTCCTGCGAGACGCCATGACGTCACTTTGGCGTTTCTAACAGGAGGAATGCTGGGAAAACTCCACCGTGACGTCATAATTTCTCACAGGAGTCGTCCTAGTTCCGGTAGGAAGAAAAAGGAAAAAATCCTTTTTGCCCAACCGGGATAACGGAGGCCGTGCGCCCAAAATGTCGCTTTGCTCCTTCCTTTCATCTCTTTTTGCACACTTTTTTTTCTCCCACGCTACGCCTTTTTGTGCTCATTTTGCATGCTGGTGATAGCAGTCCCCACCCTTGCATAAGTTTCATGAGGTTGCGGCTTTTGAATGGAGGTATGCATTTAATGGGTTCAGGGAATCAGTTAGTACTCCAAATGCTATTTAATTATTTCTAAGGAGGTTCTTATCGCATACTTTTGCACCTAAATGAAGCAAAACAATTTTGGTTTTGATGATGGTGATGACCAAACGTCGCAACTCGAGTTTCAGCGGTTGTAGCTTGTGTACGCGGAAGGCCCATGCTGCGGCTGTTGCAACGTCAAGATGTGGGGAAAAGTTGCTCCACCTGTGCAGGCCTTAGAAGTTTAGGACATCCTCGCTAGCGAGTAGTTGATAGCAGACCAGATGATGATGTTTCGACGTTCGTAGCACAATTCCGAGTGTGAATCATCGCAATTGTGCACGTCAGGAGAATTATATAAAATTACTGATAGAAAAAATTGTGTCAAGTGGACAGTAAAGATATTCTCAAGGGAATCTGTGCTAAATAGATTATCATAATATATAAAGTTCTTGACAGCTTAAAAATGCTGGGTGTGGCTTATTATGTACCTGCTAGGTCCTTTGGCATTCTTAATGGCTAATGCCGCTATGCCACTGGCTGCAGAGCTCGAATAGGCCATTTGCGAATTTCCGAAGCTCCGGCAGGCATACAGCAAGTGCAGTTACACGCGTTTCACGTGCTCGCCTCGCATGTAGGAAAGATTCCAAGTAAATAACAAAAAAGGCGACGACAATCGCACGTGCAACATTCAATTTCAACTAGATTTTTATTAAAAACAAATAACAGCTGCAGACGCCAGCATGTGCTGCACGTGTACCTACGAAATCTAGATAAGCGCGGCACTCGAGAGAATAAAGATTATTCCAGTTCCCGTGCAGCCTGTGCTGCACGTGTACCTACAAAATCTAGATAAGCGCGGCACTCGAGAGAATAAAGATTATTCCGTTCCCTGGCACTTGGCTGTCTGCATGTTTCATGCTACATCATCTGGCGACGAGGATGGGGGCGAACAGATAGCCGCTCTCGTCAGTGAAGGGTCGACAGAGCTACAAAGCTTCGGGGAAATGTCGAAATTTTGGGAATTCGACACCTACGTGGAAGGCGGTGACGAGGACTTCAACTCGTATGTTGAGCGGTTCGAGCACTACTGGAAGGTGACCCAGATCAAGGACAGCAACGTCAAGAAGTCCGCCTTCATCACCGCCCTCGGTAGACGCCCGTACAAAACCCTGAAGGACCTGCTGCTGCCTGCGACCCCGGAGGACAAGTCGTTCGAGGACCTGGTACAAGTCTTGAAAGAACACTACGCTCCAGGAAGCCAAGTAATAGCAGAAAGGTTCAAGTTTAACCGGCGGTACCAGCTGGAAACCGAGTCAGTTTCGACGTTTGCCGTGGAACTACGACACTTGGCAGCCAAGTGCGCGTTCGGAAACTTCCTTGACGACGCTTTGCGCGACAGGTTTGTCGCGGGTCTCAGGAATCCAGCGATTCAAGCAGCGCTACTTAAGAAGAGAGAGCTGAACTTCGAGACCGCCTGCGAGCTTGCAAGAGCCACCGAACTCGCCTGAAAAAGAGTCCAAGGGCTTTAGACCGTCGGAGAGTGTCGTCCCAGGAGAAGGGAGCGTAAATTCAGTCAGCAAAAAGGGCCGGCCACAGCACAAGAATAAGGTGAGCGCACCTTCAAGTTTCTTTTCAAACGGCACCTGCTATAGGTGCGGAGAAAAGCACGACGCCAGCAGCTGCAAGTTTCGCAGAGCAAGATGTCACTGGTGCAAGAACGTCGGGCACTTAGCCAAAGCATGCATGAAGCGGAAAGGGAAGCCCGTTAACGCGTTAGAGGCGGAGCGCGAGCATGACCAGTTGCAACTCTTCCACATTCGAGAAAGCAAGCAGCTGCAGCAACCTTATCTGGTGGAAGTCAAGATCGCAGGGCGGCCGGTCAGCATGCACATAGATACCGGAGCAGCCGTATCTATTATTAACGAAGAAGTCTACGCCCAACTGCCACGACAACGCGGGCTGGGACCATGTACGCTAGAGCTAAAAACGTACGGCGGCACACCGCTAGAGACAAGGGGGCAGGCGACTGTCGTTGTAGAGTACGAAGGACAAAAAAAGTCTCTGCCAGTAATTGTCGTGCCAGGAACGCAACCGTGCCTTTTGGGTCGGGACTGGCTTGCCGAACTGAAGTTGAACTGGAGCCAAGTGCTCAGTGTAGAAGTGGAACAGAAAGTCAGCGGTCTACTAGAGAAGTACAAGGAGGTGTTCTCTTCAGAAGTAGGCTTGATAAAAGGACCGCAAGCGCAAGTCGTCTTGAAAGACGGAGCCCGTCCTGTGTTCTGCAAGGCTCGTCCAGTCCCCTACGCCTTAAAGGACGCGGTCGAGTTAGAAATCCAGAATCTGAAGGAACGAGGGATTCTGGAGCCGGTCCTGCAGAGCGACTGGGCCACGCCACTCGTTGTCGTCCCGAAGGCCGAGCACAAGGTGAGACTGTGTGGGGATTATAAAATCACACTCAATCCATGCATAAAGACGGATCATTACCCGCTTCCACTTGTAGAAGACATCTTCTCGGTGCTTGTTGGGGGGAAAGTTTTCACAGTACTAGATTTGACAACAGCCTACCAACAAATTCAGGTGCACGAAGACTCCCAGAAGTTGCTAACCATAAACACACACCTGGGGTTATTCAAGTGCTTACGCATGCCGTACGGAATCTCAAGTGCCCCGGCAATTTTTCAGTCCGTGATGGACGAGATGCTCAAGGGACTCGATGGAGTAGCGTGCTACCTGGACGACGTCCTAATTGCGGGTGCTTCACTCGACGAATGCCTGAAGCGAGTGGAAGCTGTACTTGGAAGGTTCCAGAGCCATGGAGTCCGTCTGAAGCAAGAAAAATGTAAGTTTTTTCAAACTTCCGTCAAGTACTTGGGCCACATGATTGAGAACTCGGGTGTGCGGCCATGCGCGGAAAAAGTTGAGGCTGTGAAAAATGCGCCAGTTCCAAGAAACCAAACGGAATTGAAAGCGTACCTCGGAATGCTTGCATTTTATTCGAAGTTCATTCCCCACATGTCTGCGAAGCTAAAACCGCTCTACGAACTTCTACAAAGTAAACAGAACTGGCGGTGGTCAGAAGTCGAAGAAAGATGCTTCCAAGAAAGCAAAAAGTGGCTTACACAAGACAACATTCTAACATTCTACGACCCGTCAAAGCCGCTAGGTCTAGTCGCAGACGCCTCTGCCTACGGATTGGGCGCTGTGCTATTTCACGTTGTGGATGGTTGTGAAAAGCCTATCGCATACGCATCGCGAACTCTCAGCAAGGCAGAGATGGGGTATGCACATTTGGAAAAAGAAGCTCTTGCGGTCGTCTTCGGCATAAAACGCTTTCATAAATACATTTTCGGCCGCGAATTCACAATCTATTCAGATCATCTCCCGCTGAAGGGTTTGCTAGGGCATGACAAGCCTATTCCGGCATCAGCTGCCGCACGCATGCAGCGTTGGATGCTTTTGCTCGCAGCGTATCGATACACGTGGCAGTATCGAAAGGGACGATCTGTCGCGAACGCAGACGCACTATCGCGTATTCCATTAAAGAACACGCATGACGTAAGCGACTACGTCCAGTTCTTCTCGGCAACGGATGAGCTACCCTTATCAGCCGATAAGATTCGTGTGGAAACGAGCAAAGACAGAGTACTGTCCAAGGTGCTGTTGTACACGCGAAATGGATGGCCCGCAAAAGTAAGCGGTGACGAGCTATTGCCATATTTTTCGAGACGGCATGAACTATCGCTTGAAAACGACTGCATCACTTGGGGGAATCTAGTGGTCGTGCCGAGTTCTCTGCAACATTCGGTGTTGCTACTCTTACATGAGGGGCACCCAGGCGGTACTCGGATGAAAATGCTGGCGCGAAGCCACGTCTGGTGGCCAAAGCAAACTGAGGACATTGAGCAGACTGTAAGGGAGTGTCCAGCTTGTCAATTGACTCAGAACGCTGCGCCGTGCCTTCCCATAACGTCTTGGGAGCGGCCGTCACGACGCTGGCAAAGGATCCACCTGGATTTCGCGTCCAGCAATCCTCATTGGTTGCTCGTGCTTGTTGATACGTACTCTAGATGGGTCGAGGTTGTCTGTATGACTTCCCCAACTGCTCCAAAAACCGTCGAAAAGTTGCGCACCATTTTCTCAGCTTTTGGACTACCGGAAGAAGTAGTCACCGACAACGGGCCGCAGTTCATGTCGACGGAGTTTAAGACGTTGCTCTCAGCTAATGGAGTACGCCACAAGACTACGCCCTCCTACCACCCCACGTCTAATGGCGCGGCCGAACGTCTAGTTCAGACTGTTAAGAGAAATCTACAAAAGCAACTGAAAGATGAAGAACAAGCCGGAGTTCGCAAAACCATCCAGCATCGTATCGATCAGTTTCTTTTTCACTACAGGAACACGCCATGTGCAGCAACGGGCAAGACGCCAGCGGAAGTGTTCCTGTCATGGTCGCCGAGAACGCGACTCAGCCTACTGCATCCGGAGCTGAGCGATCGACTGGCACAGGACGAGCGTCAGAACGCAAAGCGACCTAGTTCTCGGTGGCGGGAGTTCAAAGACGGCGACAGGGTCCGTGTCAAGGGAACAAGACCAGGTGATTCTGCATGGCTAGTGGGCATCGTCCTGAGACGAATCAGCGCGCTAACTTACGTTGTAAGCGTGAACAACCAAGAGCGTTTTGTCCACGCTGACCACCTAGTACAGGCGACGTTTCCCTTCCCTGAGCAAACTCTTGTTTGTCGTCCTGTACCATTTCCTCGAAACCTGCCAGCCCAACCTCAGCTAGACTCAACTCCACCGGCTCCAGAACGCAACATTCTGGAGCCCTCTTCGACAGGCTTGGAAGACCAAGGGCGACGAGAGCCAACGGCGCCGCCCGCAGAAGTTCCCGACAGCGGCTTGCCGGAAGCTACCCCGGCTGGTGCTCAAGACCTCAGCGAGCCATGCAAGAACACGGCGTCACCTGAACCAGTACCGCTTCGTCGAAGCACAAGAACGTCGCGACAGCCGGAGCGCTGGGGTTACAATTAAAACAAAGGGGGGGGGGGGGGAAGGTGTGTTGTGTCATGGCGCCGCAACCCGCCGCTATCGTGCGCCCTGGAAAATCTAGATAAGCGCGGCACTCGAGAGAATAAAGATTATTTCGTTCCCTGGCACTTGGCTGTCTGCATGTCTCATGCTACATCAGTGTCTAGTCAACACCATCTAATGCAAGATACGAGTGTTGTGAAGTTGCAACACTGGAGTTGGAATGCTTTTTGCCCCTCGGTGACCCCGAAATACAAAGGGAACGGAAGGGCGGCAGCGCTGGGAGGAATTGGATGCCTTATGACCAGAATGTAGTTGAAATAGAATGGGGCTTGGTTCGTCTACGAGTGCTGTCTATCTTTAGCTAGGGCCTACGGGCTGCTGGCGCAACCAAAGTGGCTCTTGAAGCAGTATCATTTCAATTAAGGTGATTGAGAGCTTGATTTTGTGATCGGGTGGTACGTTTCTTCGAAGATAAAAGCGGCTCCTCCAGTGAAGCAGCCAAAACTGAGAAGTTGTGGGCGGTAAAAGTGACGTTCCTGGTGCCGCGAGATACGACAATTCGGCTGTTGGGACCATGCACGATTACAGCACCGGTCATAGGCCACCTGGTAGGGACAAAGCCACGTTCCTCGCCTTTCTGGAATGCGAGCCTTTTAATTCCCAAGGCGCGCGCGTAGTCAAAAGTCAGCTTTATGCAGGTTTTACCTAGGAACAAATGTATCCGTCAAGATTCATGTTTCACGCTTAGGAAATATAGGGATGAAATGGAACAATTCAGCCATTCCAGGAGTAGGAATGGTTCCAGCGTTTCATTTACTGGGAGTTGAAAAGAATGGAATTTTCGGAAACTCTAGCTCCTCGGAAGGAAGTCGGAATGAAATGAGGGTGCTTATTCCGCAACATTGCTATACACAACACCATCCCGTTTTAAGGTCCATGCCATGATACTACGACTCAGCTCGGGCAAATGGACAAGGGTAGTACAGTGATGGTCAATAGAAATAGGAACAACACTACGTCGACCGAACGATATTTAGGGTGCCTCATAGCAGCGGACATGGGCAGCAGCAAACGACCGGTTCATCTTTTAGAACGCAGCTCCCTCATTCATACAGCTGGCTCCTCGCCCCGTCCCGGCGCAAGCGCCGTTGCGCCGTGCGAAATCGGGACGGTGCAGGGACGGTGGGGTGTTTGAATCAGCGGCGACGGAGCTGCCGGCAAGGAGGAGGACGAGAGGAGGAGGGGTGGAGTAGAGGGTACGGAGGAGGATGAGGGGTATACCCTCCTCTTCGTACCCTCCCCTCCTCCCCCTCAAGAGTTGCGCTCTAATTCGGCATTACAGGGAATAGTAAACGTCTTTCATTTTTTTTTATTCATCACGAAACACTTTTGCATTGTTGAGTCATCACCAACGCTGCTCCGAGAATGATGCCACTTCTTTATAAGGATATGTGGCACCGGTGTGAGTCAATGAGCTGCCACAGGAGCTGCGCATTTCATTGGCTGATTCCACTTGGTCATTTTATTGAAGCAATTCCAATTCCGTTGAGAAGAGGCGTCGTTCTCCAATCATCTATCGGCACCGTGGCTTGTGCACTATCAGTGCAATCTATATGTTGCAATAAAATTTAAAAAAAAAATCGTTGGTTGAAACAACAAAAAGAAAAGACGCATTGATATCACTACCCAGTGCAGATGACACTGTTCAGTTTTGCGTGCTCTCATTTCCACGCGATCACTGACGACGTTTAGTTTATGAAGTGCAGCTATTCAAGGGTGCGCCTGCTATCAAAACCGCTTGTGTGCGCCATAGGTAGCCAAGAGTGAAGAAAATGCCACGGTGAAAATTATCCATAATAATCTCCCTGGAAAAATGACGCCAATTTCCACCAGAACGTTTTGAAGGCTCTAGACGGTACGTGCTCCGGTGCTTGTCTCTTTTTTTTTTACCATGGCTCTACGTCTACGTCAGATCTTGGCATGGAATCGGGCTGTATTAGGGCATCGACCGACGCTCGCACTCGGGCTTAGGCTAAATCGCTGCGTCTTCGTTATCTGACGACGTGCCCTTAATTAAGATAGAGGAGAAAGCAAGCAGCCTTGTTAGTCTACGCTGTGTTGGTTCGCTGTTTTTGCAGCGGCAGCGACACATGTTTGATCGCAATGTCGCTCGCTGTTATCATTGACTTTAAAAAAAAACACGAAAATAAATAAATAAATTATAATATTGTACAATACCTAGGTGGGACGCGCACTAAAAATAATTGAACAATATTTACGCCAACAAACGCAATTCAGGTGGAGGTGGCCCGGCTCTACCTCCACCCCGCCCATAACAAAAGGTGCTTAGCTAGCTAAGCTCCATTTCTCGGCTTTCATTGGTTGTAAAGATCATTGACGTATGAAATGCCTATTGTAAAATTATTTCTCCGTCATATTTTATGTCCGAGAAACAAACTATTGTCATTACTGTTTCTCAAAAATATTACGAGATTGTTTTTCAAAAATATTACGCCGGCAGCGTCTGCGGATGCTTCAGACACTGCCGGCGTCTGCGGCGAGCAGTTGTTTCCATTGCGTAACTCGTTGAATTAATGTTTGCTTTTATGAGTAGAAGTTTTTTCGCGTTCACCGAGATATTCAGAGAAGAATCTGAAACAACGTAGTTTGCAGTAAACGACTGTCTAAAGTACGAGCCTTTGGAAGCGCTGTGAGGGAGCTTGTTTTCGTAGAGCGTCTGGCGTAAGCCTAGCGTCCTACATCAACTATTTTGCTCAATCTGGATTGATTTGTTCGTTTGCGCGATTGATGCCGAATAAGTGTGTCGGTTCCCGTAAAAGCGGCCCCTCTACTCTGAAAATCGTTTAAACACCGTGATTGCGACCACGGTTTCAGTACTGAGTAACGCGTTAATATATGGCACCCAGTGAATTCCCTATTACATAACTTGCAGGTGTCGCCATTGCTGGGTACTGAGGGTTAATAAGGCGAAAGCCTTATATGTCTCATTGTTCAGTCGACCTTCAAAACTTTTGAGCGAAAACTCGGCAGTGACAGGAAATGCACGAAAACCGGCGACACGAAAGGTACCCAAACCCATGGTTTGACACTGGACCCCAAGATAGCGTTACTTCTGCCGGAATTGACGGAGGCGCTATATCCCTCCAAAAAGACTTTTCGCTCTCGTCCCTCGGCTGACGTCGAACCAGCGACATTTAGTTCAGTAGACCGACGTGATACCATTCCCCACGTGAGCAGGGGTACCGCCACATCCGTAAATGACGTGTCTGTCTTTAAAGGAACATTGACACCCCCCAAACATTTTTTTTTGCATTTGTTTGCCAGACGATTTAATATGGTGTGAGAAGACTACCCAATTAATATTTTGCTACAGAGTCACGTATATTGTTAATAAAGCCAGAAAAACGCAACTGCTCGAAACCGCAACCGAAACCTGCGCACAGAGGTCAGAGAAATATAGAGGAGGAGAGAGTGCCGGAAGTCACGTGGCTGCACCCAACCGCGCGCTTTTTTTCCCCACCTTTTTTTTTTTTTTGGCCGTGCGCAGCAGAAGACATGCGTTGCGGGAACCATTTGCCGTGCGATTGCTTTGTAGTTATGTTCGTTCCGCTGGCTGTTCTGCACTTCAAGATGAGTAATGCCCGTGATCGGCTCCGAAAAGAATGCCCCCAAGATGTTTTGTGAAGAGCTGCCTCACAGGTCCTGGGGCACTGTGCGGCAGAGACTGCACAAGTTTCCCAAAGATCAACGGGATCGTGACCAATGGCTGACTGCTATTCCTAACAGTTACGGGTACCTCGGAAAGCGGACGCTAACCTATTTATATGCTCCTTGCATTTTGTAGAAAGTGACCACATTGAGTTTGCACGTGTCAAAAAGGGAACCCCATACCATTTAGTTTAGCGAAGTTTCGTCCACAATTTTTTTTGGTGATAATTGTAAAAAAAGTGAAAACCGTATACAACTCCCTGTAACGCCGAATTAGAGCGCAGCTCTTGAGGAGGAGGAGGGAAGGGTACTGGGGGGTGGGGGGGTCAAGTGACCTCGGGAGGGGGGGGGGAGGTCACGTGACCTCGGGGGGGGGGGGGGGGGGGCCGAAACAGGGGAGTCACGTAACCTCGGGGGGAAGGGGGGTGGGGTCACGTGACCTGGGGGTCACGTGACGATGACAATGCCGATGACGATGCGGATGCCGATGACGTCATCAGTGACGTCACTGCTGACGTCATCGGTGATGATGACGATGTCGATGCGGATGCCCATGACGTTATCAGTGACGTCACTGGTAACGTCATCAGTGACGATGACGATGGCGAGGCCGATGACATTATCAGTGACGTCACTGATGACGTCATCGGTGATGATGACGATGACGATGCGGATGCCGATGACGTCATCAGTGATGTCACTGATGACGTCATCAGTGACGTCACGCGTCCCATAATGCACCGCGCGGTTACGCCGACGCCGACGCCGCTCAAGCCGGAAACGGGGGCCTAAGCGCTGCGCTCTAAAAGCAATGTGTAAATACTGCAAAATGCTAAAACAGTACGCCCGCACTTTGGATTGAACCTGGGTCCGCTGCGTGCGAAGCGGACACCTTTCCACTGAGCTACAGGGGGAACTCTTCCGTTCGTAGTAATGCAGCCGGTCGATTGTAGGTCGGAAAGTTTTCTGCCGATTTCCCTCGAGCAAAGGGGCTCCCTAGGCTCGAAGTCGGCCAGTACTACGCATTGGCGACATTCGCACCTAGTGAAGAAATCGTACGCGTGCATATTCAAACCGAAGTACGCACATCGTGCATGACGTTTGCGCGAGCGATGTCTTCAGCCACGAGAAGGGGCGACGGCTCGGCGACGTGTCCGTACAAATTGGCTTGGTGGCCAGGCGTGTTGTACGGAAGGAATCCCAATTCTTTTGATCGGTTCAAAATTTTTCTTTGAAGAAAGACAGATTCGCCGGTACCGCGAACGACAATTCTGAAGTAGAGGTCCTACGCTCGTCGTCCATTGCTATCGCTGTCCAGCCCGCGAGTACCACGATACGCGATACGACGCCATGTTGAAAATAACGTAGTGAGTACGCACAGAATACTTCCAATTCTCTGTGAAAATTTGTTTTCAATCAACGTATTTGCAGTTTTTTAGAAGCCACAAAAATGGGTGTCATATTTTTCTCTTTTTTTAATATTGAGTGTGTGCCTTCAATGACCCACGACTTTGATTAAATTTAATGGTACGTGTCTAAACCTTCTAAAACAGACCGCGACCGCGGAGACGAGAGTGAGCGCGAGACTCAAACCGGCCAGTTCTCGATCGGCGGTTTTCAGGCGCAAAGAAACCGAATTTCGAGCCGCAAGTTTTGTTCTGGGTAGTTGAGCTCTCATATGTCATTGCAATGATGTGATCAATACGGCGACAAAAAGAGGAAGAAGATGGAAGGAGACAAGGAAAAAAAGGGGAGGAAAAAGAAGACGGGGAGAACGAGGAGATTCAGGGCGGAGAACGCACGCATTCGGAAAAGCTTGGCTCCGGAATACACCGGCGAAGCTGTCATCCATAGAAGTCTGCGGCTTGTCCTCACCGTCAACTCTGAACGGCAAGCCTGGCTCAGAGCAAACCGGCAAAGCCATCCCAACAACCGGTTGACTATACTTCGTTTCAGCTTCCGTCCGAGCGCAGCCAAAGGCTGAGGGACGGTTCGCAACTTCGAGAAGAGCATTCCTACGCACCACAAAGTAGTCTGCAAAAGTATTTTTTTTTTAAATAACTGTTTTGTGCGTAAACATTGCACAATATTCCAGATCTGTACTGCTGAGAATGATTTGCAACTAAAAGAATTAAATATCTGAAGTTTATGTTTTTATTAATATATGTAAATCCATGTGGTTTGGTGAAAACACGTACATCCGCTGGCAACATGGCTGCAGCGCTCGGTTTTTCTGTGTGATTTCGTTCCCGTAATTAACGTAATGGCCGAAGCATGTGCTTCGCTGCTTTCCTCGCCGAGTCGCTTCAAAACGTCCTTTCACAAAGGCACGTTTGGGCGTGAGGCGCGAGCGGTCGTGACGAATTTCCACTTTCAAATTCGACAGGAGACTCCGGCCGCGTCGTACCGCCGATGCGTTGTAAACAAGAAAAGCGTCCGGGCCATTACAATTCACTGATACTCAGCGAAATCAGGGCACCCATTTGATTGCCGATCACATTAAACGCCGAGAAGCTGGTGGAAAGAACCGCGCCTCGAGCCCTTGTGTGGTATATACAATGAAACATCAACGGCCGGGTCATCGGGCACCTTGCAATGTGTACTTACATCTCGAAACTATGCCGAAATGCCAAACAGGTGGAAAGCTCGGACACAGACGCCAGCGGACCAGCCTACGTACTGACATCCCCTGTGACTAAATTTCAGAACGTGGAAGGGCACTTTTTAAACCTGTAGCAGACGATACCGTTGATACACCCGTAGCAGACGAAATACTCGGCGAGCGCGGGGGGCGCGGACGATCAGCGGCGCAGCGGAGTGATACAGAAGTGCAGGCGAGATCGCGTGACCTATTGCCGGCGTTTGATTGGCTCCGGCCACACGTAGCTTTGGCTGCGCTCGGACGGAAGCTGAAACGAAGTATAGTCACCATCGGTACGCCGGCAGCTGGAGCCAAACGAGACCGGCTTCTACCACCAGCGTAAACCAGTGCCAACCTCGGCAAGTCGAACTTTGGATGTACGCCCTTTTCTTTTATTTATTTGCTTATAAGTTTCCTTTTTTTTTTTCTTTACGGGGATTCGGAAAGTAGAACAACAACTGGGTGCAAATATATTCTTTTATATCAAATATCAGGACGGAACCTCTCGTTTCTTTTCTTTTTACCATAAATAACCTGACAGTCATACACAACTAAAACCTCGGCGAGAATAAATACCCTGCCACTGTCCTTTTAAGGCATCAGCGCTGGGGCTTTCGCCTTCAAGTCATCTTAGGGATAACATAAGAGACCCTATGAATTTTTTTTACTTACTAGTTTCCTATATGCTTCTACGGTATGTAACTAAAACGGTGAACAGAACCATAGCCTCCTCTATACCGATAATGCCTGCCCAATCACCAGGTGCCAGCTACCATCATGAGGGTGCGCCGCTTCACCATACAAGACAGGAAACGCAAACGACGTGAACGAAGTGACTAGGGCTTTCTCGTGCGTTCTTGCTTTCTTGGTGCTATTTGGGGGATTTGACGTGGAAGCTGTGGATCGCATTTAGGCTTTTTAGAGCGCAGCTCTTAGGCGCCCGTTTCCGGCTTGGATGGCGTCGCCGTCGCCGTCGGCGTAACCGCGCGTTGTATTATGGGACGTTTCCCATAATGACGACACACGTGACATCACTTGTGACGTCACGATGGCCAGTAGGGTCACGAGTGACGTCGCGAAGGTCACTCGTGAAGGTCACGACGAAGGTCACGACCTTCACGAGGCCTTCACGAGTGACGTCACGAGGGTCACGAGGCAGGAAGGGGGAGGGAGGGAAGGGGAGGAGGAGGGGCGGAGAATGAGTGGAGGAGGAGGATGGAGGAGGGGAGAGAGAGGAAGAGGAGGAGGAGAAGGGGAGGAGTAGAGGGTACAGAGGAGGAGGAGGGTATACCTTCCTCTCCGCACCCTCCCCTCCTCCTCCTTAAGAGCTGCGCTGTAATTTGGCATTACAGGGAATCGTAAACGTCTTTCATTTTTTTCACCACACCTTTTTCGCGTTTTATGCAGACTCGCTAAAGGAGATGCCGAGACTGTCATGTCCTGAGACCCCAAGCCACACCCGGAACCATGCAGAGGTACTAAAGCCCATTTCAAGAAAAGACTGCGTCTCAATTTTATCCTCTGCTACTCCAAAGTATGAACAAGGCACCCTTTTGCAACGGACATTAAGGAATGCTTTTCTAGACAGGCCTTCCTTAAAGCTCGTTTGTGTGAACCCTCAACATCCTGCTGAGGCTTCACTCAAAGCCCAGCTTGGTTCGGGCCCTCCCTCGTCAAAGCTAGATCAGACGATATACCCAACCCTGCCACGGCGTTTTTCGGTGCTACCTGAGTGGCTGATCTCCCCAGGACTTTCTCGCAGCTCAAGGTAGTGGCGCCCACCTGACGACAGGCACAGTACGTCATTACGAAACGTAAGCCCTGACGCAGCCAACACACTCCTTAAGGGACTTTGTAGCGATTGTAATCCCAGAGTACTCTGGCCGTTGCAATCACTCTTCACCTGCTTTTCGCCTGGTCCTTGACCGGAGGAATAAAAAATTGCAGTGCTTACTGTTTCAACATTGTGAAAGTTTACCGCCTGCTCGTCCGCCTGGCTTGTATTTCGTGTTGTGTTATACCTACTCTCTCCTACATTCATTCACTTTTGAAACAACATAATGTAATAGCAGAAGGTAATTCAAAGGCAAGGTTTCGTCAGAATCCGTCCTCAAGCTCTAATGGCGTCTATTCCTTCACAGGCCCACTGTTTGCACGACACTCTTTGCGGTGTGAGCTCTCGTCTTGCCCAACGTGCATTGCGGTGCGAGTGTTAATGTTCCACAAGTTTTGGTAGACCGCGTTTCGCCCTCCGCTAAACCTTCCGCAACGAAGAAGCCGCTCTTGCGCCTGCGCAACGATGGCCTTGACTGTAGAGTTCCGGGTATCGTAGTGGGTTGCGGAGAGCGTTGCAGGACAGCGAAAACCATCTAAGAAAACTCTCTAATGTGTAGCTGCTCACACGCTATGAAATATGTGTGCCAAAGTATTTGGATTACGTACGTTGCAGACAATCATCATCTTCTTTGTATTAGAGTGCCTTCATACACACGCGGCTTTGCTTGAGTGGTGACATCTGAGCCATTTTTCCGCCCAATCGTTCTTTTATGGATTTGAAGTGCGCGCAATCCGGTGTCACTCAGCTCGAGCGCGTAGCTTTGGCTGATGCATAGACACCACGTTACCGCCTAAGTCACGCACTGAGTGCGCCAGAGCGTTACGCGCTGGCACATTCAGAGCAACAATGGTTGTCTTCACCCACCCTGAGACAGAGAGACATGTAGGCACGCTACTTCGTATGGGGAGGTGGTGCACCTGGCGGTGACTATGTGAAGCAGGCGCAACGGCGCCAAAGCATGGGGAAGCCAGAAACTTGGGCAGGGATTTCCAGTATAAAGGAGGCTATGACCGAACGCTCGTGCCATATAAAATACCGGCATGGCCGCGAAGGACGTTATGGGCAAACTGTGTATAGCTTGCCCATAACATGTCTGTACACGGAACGCGAAAACTGGATAGTTAGGGGTTGCATTGACGAATCGGAGGACTCCGATCCGATGATGAAACTGGAGCTCATCGACCTCCAGTGTCACGCGCTGACGACTATGCATCGCGAATCTCAGCTGCATGAGTTCAACAAAAGCTGGACAAGAAAAAGTACGGAAACCTGGTGGACCACGCCTTGAAACTGACGTCACATTTTGGGAGCACGTATGTTTGTGAGCAGACCTTTTCCCTGATGACTCTCAACAAAAACCGCCTTCCATCTGCCATGACGGGCATGACATTCCGAGATGTGCTAAAGACGGTAACGAGTGCGATGACACCTAAAATCGGAAGCCTGACCACAACCAAAATATGTAACACATCGCACTAGGTGCGGACCGCACAGTTTTTAATAAACGTAATTTTGGCCCGCCTAATTTTTTAGTTGTGCACCCCTGACCTAGAGAGTGAGCTCAGATAGCGACGAACCGGAAGTATATTTATAACCATATATAAAATCCGCAATAGGACTTTGAGCACGACCGTTTACGTGTTATGGCGCGCTCAGTGTCACCTCACAGATCTAATTTTCAGGTATACGCCCTTTTTCGACCTCCTCATTCGTAGGTCACGATGATTGGCTGTGAGGGTGCTCTCCGGGAGAGTAGACTCATGGGTATTTCCAAATTAGGTTCGGAGTGCATCTCGGGTAGTTTACATTCGAGCACTTTGGCTATGCTAGTCTGGAAATACTCCTTTAAGGAATGCTTACGTCTTGTCATTGATGTCCAGCGACTCCAGAGGTAAGTCACTTGAATCCTGGTGATGCTGCATTTCCACCAGCGTTGGTGGAGCACCTGTGCAAACATAAACTTTAAGCATAGGCGTCGATCACGTCTGATAAACTCTCAGACGCACAGAATGGGTTGCGAATGAGCTGGCTACACACTGTGTGAGCGCGTCAC
>JABSTQ010003464.1:0-21533 GCA_013358835.2 Ixodes persulcatus
TTGTTTGGTGTCGATGAGCTGGCCGTCATGGAAAGACGGGTCGAGCCACGTTTCACAAAGACCAAAGATGGTGTACGGATCCGCCTCGACTAACACTTGAAAATCAAGTGTTTTGTTTTTTACTGAGCGTACGTTTGAGAACCACACTGCGATACGGGAGCTTCCATGCGAGGGGCCGACCGGGGCTGGCGACAAGGTAGACAGCTGGGGAGCGGCGTCCGCAGACTGGCTGCTCGGAATCGGAGGGAAAAGATCGTCATCCAGGGGTGGGAGTGCACAGGCTCCGCAGAGCCATTCGGCGGGTGAAGAGGAGAGTCTCCGGTAGGCTTTAAGAGACAGCAGCTCACACTTGCGATGGTGCCAGGAATCGCATCCGTCGCACTGTAGTGCAGCCACATTCTCGAGGACCGGCCGGCAACAGCGGGGGCAAGTGGGCCGCGGCCCAGGGTTAGGAGAAACGTCTCCGGCGAGAAGGAGCAGCAAGGTAACGGGCGGCTGCCGGAGAGAGCGGGTCGAGCGGGTTCCGAGGGCAGTAGGCCTAGCAAGAGTCACGGTAAAGCCGGTATCACGGGGGCATGCGACCGCAATGTGCAGCCCAAGAGGCACAGGCAGGCGCGCCAGACGTTCATCATTGCTCGAGATAGCAGGGGATTGCCGGCGAAGGCTTGCGAGTACGGAAAGGTAGAACAAAACGCGGAGACACGCAAAAACGTGCCCGCTCTCCATCTTCGTCCGGAGTGCGACTGGAGGTTGCCTTTTACACCAAGTTCGCGTCATGTAAAGTCACTCGATCGTTTAGGACAAAGACAACTCTCATTTGGACCAGTGCATAGAGGAAGCAGAGCATCAGTAAATATTTTCGAACCACTACTTTAACATCTGGGCGACATCAGTTAATTTGAAGATGTCATTTCTTTTGCTCAGGAGAGACTGGGGTAGAGCATGTAGGCCGGAGGCCCGGACCAGGTGGCTGTCATAGTATATTTACACTAGATTGGTTACAGGTTTAATTACAGCAAGAGAAATACTTATAGGTGATGCGAGCACTGGAAAATGTATCTCAATTTGTTGCTGTAATAAAAACCGTCCAATTGGAGCTTTACCTGAACAGTCATCATATTTAGTTGGATATATTTCTTGTCTGCAGTTGCCTATGTGGTCAAATGAGTACCATCCCAGGCTCTACGAGCTACAAGACTCAATCTGGCTTTTTGGTACTGTTGCGATTTTCACAAGCGATCTCTGAATTTCTCGAAGTAGAAAGTTTGGGACTGAAACTTAGTATTCCAGTCCTACTCTTGACCATAACTTCTAAAACAGGAAGATATGTGGCAAAGGTGAAAAAAAAGGCTGTTGTAGCTGATTGTTTGCAATCAAGTAAAAAGACACTTTGGCGAAGTACCTTTTTATATGAGCAGAGCATAAATCTTTCCATATGAGACCTAAAATGTAAAGTTATGTTTGGGCAGACAGGGATGTGCGCAAAGTTTCCTGTCCTCATACCTTTCTTGTGCCTGTGCCTTACTCACCTGCTGCAAAACTTTTGCTTCGATGTGCTGGCAGTCTGTCAGTGTGATAATTTTTTTATTTACCTTTTATGTTTACCTTCTGTCCAAACGAGGTGAATGGGCGGGCAATGTTTTAGCAACACATGCATAGTGCCAAATGTTTTATTAGCACCTCCGTAAAACTTGCGCTCCTGGCTTTTAAAAAAAATCTGCGTTACAGAGGTGTGCCCACTGTACCGAGAATCACATCTTAGTATGCCTAAACTTCTCTTTCATTAGTCACGGAGTCTACTAGTATAAACTACTCCCAACGAATTATAATGTGGTGCTACATAAAAAGAAACAGACACAGCTACCAGTATGCAAATTTATTTTGAGAGTCACTCACAAAAGGTATAAAACGTGCTTTCAGAGAGAGAGAGCAGAGCAACTTTGTTGGTCAACGGTCAAATGGCGTGCTGGAAAGAGCGCAGGAAATTGCACCAATGATGATACATAGAAGAATAACATCGTTGTTTTGGATGCTCAATTACATCGACAGCGTGTCCTTGGTGGATGCACCTCCTAAATATTGTGTTTACGGAATTACTACGCCACTCTTCTACCGACATCCCCGAGTTAAAGCAAAAGCATGACATTTTATTACAAAGAGTGTGAGGCAGTTTCAGTTATCCGAGTACCAATCTTCAGTAAAGCCTTTAAGCTTCTTAGAGAATGATTTGTGCACTCCTTAATTTAAAATTGGTAAGTTTTGATATTTGCTTGCAGACTTGCAGCCTACAGTAAAAAGAAGTGTTAGTATAAAGAAGTCCTGTGTCTTTCATTAGTAAAAAAAAAAAGTTTATTTAAAATGTATTAAAAATTACTGAAAAATAACTGACAGTGAAATTTTAAGCCTTATATTGTTCCCATTCAAGCAAGGGGATTCCACTCATAACTCATCCCAAAAAGAACAGAAGAATGATAAATACTCAAGATGACTTACCAAAATGGCATGTCATGCATGTATGAAATCAAAATATGTGGTTAAGGACAGCTTCCCAAGATCAATGTTATTGTGCTCTTGGTATAACAAACAAATCTTACCACAATTGCTTTATGAACTATGGGTTAGAATCATAATCCCCAAGTTTGTCCATGGGTTTTCAAGAGTTTCGCAGGTACTCCACCAGCTGGTTTTTAAGACAAAGAGACTGGCATTCCTACCAGAAGCTATGAGCCGTAAAATATTGAGAGAGCGCTCATCAAATGGTTGGAGATAATTGTAAAAAAATATGGGATGGGCACCTTGCAGGTTCCAGAGCTGAAAGTCAAAACGGTGCAACGGAACGGTGCAGGAGCAGTGTTGTGGTCTGATGGGACCCCTATTTTCTTAAAGCAGTTGCTTGCATCCAGCCAGCTTTGTGCTGGCACTCTCGTGTGAAGCTTCATTGCTTCTTACTGGGGTGTGCATGAAAAGCTTCACCGCTCTGCACCAGCGCACTGGGAAATGTGGTTGATGCGGAAGAGCGCGTTGTTTCACTCAATACATTCAGAAGTTTACTGGCCTGGGTGCTTGATATGTTTTTAATCACTTTTTAAATGTTCAAAAGTGGGGGGTGGGCACCTATTGCGATATGAGCACATGCCTAGCATTTTATGTCACATAGAATGGCAGAGATAAAAAAGTAAGGCAAATATTTTGCCTATCACAATGGCGGGTAGTAGAAATGCATCGAAGTGATGTGTCATGCGTCCTAGAAAGTTAAAAACATGAATGGTTAGTAGTGACTACTGTTGCATTAAAAGGAAGAAGGAAGGGCAGAAAAGAAGGCAAAGAAGTTAACCTGGGGTATTTTATGCTGCATTAGGTAAGTTATAGTAAAGTTTATAAAACACAACATTTTAGAGACAACATGCCTCCTATAATTTATACAATTTTCGTCACGGCAACATACATACACATCCCAAACATTTAAAACGCTATTGCGTACCATTGTAAATAGGGTGCTATGGCAACAATTTAGGCATCTCTCTTCACTTGTAACATAGCAGATATTGTAACATATCAGGGCACAGGCGAGGCCGTGAATTTCAAACATTACTAAATCTTAGGCGCAGGAAGACAGAAAGGAGAAGACACAGAAAAAAAGAGTGACAGCACTGAACGAGATAGTGTGTGTGTTGTCCCTCTATTTTTAATCTCCTCTCTGTCCCCTTGCATCTCAGGTTTACTGATGCTATGACATGTTCCAATCAATATATCAAGACTTAGTCATTTCTAAATTGAGAAATATAACGTACAAAGCATACTGCAAGATGTACTCACTTCTCTTACTGAACCATTCACAGTATCCTGTACTGTCACTCCAATATGAGCTGAAACGCCAGAAAACGTGTGCAGGGTACTATCAGGTTTGCCTGCTGCAATACTCCGCAAACATTGATGCGCGCTGAGGCTGACGAGTCTCTCCTATCTTCACCTGCACTCGTCACGCCACTCTACACTGCTGGGTCGTCTGCTAGAGAACATCGGTCGGCAAAACCATTTCACAGTGAGTGCACCGTGCAGCTGTATGCTTACATGGTGCTATGTGCGAGGCCTCACCCTATGATCATCTGATTTGCATGTGTTTTGCGAGAACAACGGACTATAAAATGCATTCTCCTGTACCACACTTTTGCTCTCTCACTTCACACACTGTGTCGGGAAACATATTTTATGAACTGCAAATCCTTTTTGAGTGCTACCATGCAAACGTCTGAACGATTAGTCAATGTGCCTGTGACATCGTAGTTCCAGGCCTTGCGGTGTGTTTAATTAGATACGACTGACAAAGCCGAGTACGATTTTAAGACTATTTCATAACAACAAGACAGTCTCAAAAAGAGTTGGCTTCTCTATTGGTTTCCATGTAAAAAGAAATCTTCCCATTAACGCATCTTCGTGCGTTGTACTTGCGGTTCAAATGCATTTTGCTCCATATTTTGAAGATTAAATATGTTAGCACCATGTCTGTCTGCAGCATAGCTAATGGAAACTTAATTGTAAGACGTGTGGGCTTCATGTATAAATGAAGTTTTGTTCCTCAGTAACGCCACAACTATCCAATAAACTCTACGGCATTATACCACGTTCAACAGGCCCTCTGCATCACCGTGGTCAGTACAGCACAATTTTTGTTACCGAAGCTACCGCACAAATACTTAATTAGTGCATGCTAATCTAAGCGGTTCGGAATTTCAACCTAGGTAGTCGCCTTTACCACAATAACTATTACAAGGATATAAACACGTAATCCAGCTTTCTAAAATACTGCTAACTACTCCTGTAGTTTCAGGTTCCTTGCCACCATTAGGAAAATAGGCCAGGTAACTTACACTTTATAGTTACCGATAATTTATGCCAAGCATAAGGCAGAGTCTCAATACATAGAGACTTATACAGTGGAAGGTTTTACTTGTGCCATCAACTTAATTCAAACTTTTGTGTAGGGTGGTCGTTACATGATGTATCAGTATCAAACCTTTGCATGTTTAATTAAATAATACGACCGAGATCAAGGCTGCCCTTTAAGTATCCCCATATGGCCTGCATATAGATCGCTAATGTCTCTTTGGGGCATCTCCATAGCCTCCGTTGCTGTGGTGCATAAACCCCGTATATTTGTTTTCTATATTCAGGGAATTTATACAGGGTTTTTGTGCATTTTCGCTCAGTTGCGCTTGATGATATGTCTCTGTATTGCAAGTAGAGGCAACATCCTATCTGTGCACCCTACTGAGGCCTTTCAGCTGTTTGGAAACACAATAAAGCATGATTGAATGAATTAATTACTCAGCACACAAACTGATAGAGCATTTTTTGAAAAGTTTTTTTTCTCCACCCCAGCCTACAACTTGCTATAAGCATTCTGCAATTGAGTGACTCGAATCAGATGCGTCGCCATATTCAGCAGGTATGCAGTTGACACTGTAAAGGAACATAGTAGAGCTCAACTTGAAAAAATATTTGCAGAGTGCAATAGCAGCCATGACAGGACGGTTCTTAGTGAATGTGGATCGCATAATTCAGGCCTAGAGACGAAATTCGGCCTGTGGATGCACCAGCACTCTTAGAAAAAAGGGGACCAAAAGGAGGTAACAGACCGCCTTTACCACCCTCCTCCCGGCCAGGGGTAAAGCGCCCCCCTTGTTACCTCCTCCGGCGCCGCAGATAGGAAGAATGCTGTGCTACCAGGTGAAGTTCGCCGCGAAGGAGCAACCACGGAGTCAAGTGTTACCTCCCCGAGGGTGCACCTGTTTTGCACTGCCAAAGCCTGGGTGCTGCGATTGGCTGTGGAAAGGCGCAAACGAGTTCGCTAATTGGTCTCCTCGTATGACACGTCATTCATCGCGCATGCGTGGGAGAGCGCCTGCTCGGCCGGCCGGGAACGTCGGTGAGGAAGCCGCCGGCGCTCGCGGCATAACGGTCTTCTCGAACGTTCGACGGAGGCGTCCCAGCGCAGGAACGTTCTTTATTGTTCTGTTCGGCTCAGTCTCTTCTTACGAGGTCACCGAGAGCGCTGGATTGACTTCAGTCGAAGATCCTAGTCGTGTGCACCTTATTCAGGTAAGGAAATGTTCTGCGCGGGCGGCAGTTGGCGTCGGTTATGACCGCTCGGGAAGACGACCCCCGTCTTCCTTAGACAAAGGGTTGGCGGACATGTTGGCACGTCTGAAGGCGTCGAGCGTTCGATAAAATTAGTGTGTGGCGCGAACGCAAACACGGTTTAGACCATCGAAGTTCATAAAGAGCAAGAACAGGAATGACTGTCGCTTGCACTAGCGCATATTTAGAAGGTTGACATACGCTAACCAGTGGCGTAGCCAGCAGCTTTTCCCGGTGTATGCGTGTGCGGGTGGAGGAAGGGGGGGAGCGGCGGTTCAGCGAGCCGCGGGCGGCCCGGCGCCAAGACGCCTTTTGAATTGGGGGTCACCTACGTTTAAGGCGTGAGGGGTATGAGGTTTTCTCATTTTTTGGGCCGTTGGTGTGTCGCGTTCGGACGTTAAATTGAGCATTTGATCAAATATTTAAAAATCTCAAAAGATTTTTTTTTTTTTTTTTGCAGAGCAGTAGTCGATCAGACATTCATTGGCGGCACCGGCCAACCGGGGCGATTAATTCTGAACGTTGTTGATATTTGTAAAAGTCAGTGTTAAACACTGGTTTTTAATATCAACTTTTTTTTTTAATTTAACGATGTTTAATAAATAGTTTGGTAAAATGTCACGTTACCTTGAAATACCGAATATAAATGTCTGAACTAATTATTTGTGCGCTTCGTAAACATTAATAGTAGTATATTACGGAATAAAGTCATTAAGTTGTTGCCGGCAGAGAGACTAGCAATTATAGTGTTGTCTTGGCTTTTTTTTTCTTTTTTTTTTTTTTGCGTGTGATCAGACTCTTTTTAAAAGTCTAATCATTCAGTAGGCGAGTTAGATGTGGCTCAAGTTGGCATTATTTGAAGTTGATTTAATATATTTCTTTCGTCCTGCGGCAACGTTGCAGGGTGATTTTGTCGAGAGTACTGGATGCCTGCTTCCTTGGACGCATCTCGTGACAGTTCTTAACACTGTTTACTGCAGGTAAGCGTAGTGCGATATTTTATTTTGATTTTATTATTCCCATTTGTGCACTTGAAATGGGGCTCTTGATCTTTATGTTTATTTTGTGTGTCTGCTGTTTGTTGATTTCCGAGAGAAAATTGAGTGTATACGTCGAGTAAATAAATTAGATCAAGACACACAAGGCGCTTGAGTGTGTCTTTTTCGGTGTTATTTTTTTTTTTTGTGTGTTTTCGTGCTTGTGTGCTGTTCTTCTCCTGTCTAAATAAAACATAGATTCAATTTTAAATTTTATTCTGGCAAATTACTTCGGCAAAAAAATTTACATTTTGCCGAAGTTCGACATTCGGCAGTTAGAAATTATTCGTGCGCTTCGCAAGCATTAATAGTAGTATATTACGGAATAAGGTCATTAAGTTATTGCCGGCAGAGAGACTAGCAATTATAGTGTTGTCTTGGCTTTTTTTTTTTGCGTGTGATCAGACCTTTTTTAAAATTCTAATCATTCAGTAGGCGAGTTAGATATGGCTCAAGTTTGCATTATTTGAAGTTGATAGAATATATTTTTTTCGTCCTGCGGCAACGTTGCAGGGTGATTTCGTCGTGAGTACTGGATGCCTGCTACCTTGGAAGCATCTCGTGACAGTTCTTAACACTTTACTGCAGGTAAGCGTAGTGCGATGTTTTATTTTGATTTTCTTGTTCCCATTTGTGCACTTGAAATGGGGCTCTTGATCTTTATGTGTATTTTGTGTGTGTGCTGTTTGTTGATTTCCGAGAGAAAATTGAGTGTATACGTCGAGTAAATAAATTAGAGTAAGACACACAAGGCGCTTGAGTGTGCCTTTGTCGGTGTTATTTTTTTTGTGTTTTCGTGCTTGTGTGCTGTTCTTCTCCTGTCTAAATAAAACATAGATTCAATTTTAAATTTTATTCTGGCAAATTACTTCGGCAAAAAAATTTACATATTTGCCGAAGTTCGACATTCGGCAGTTAGAAATTATTCGTGCGCTTCGCAAACATTAATAGTACTATGTTACGGAATAAGGTCGTTAAGTTATTGCCGGCAGAGAGCTTGGCATTTTTTTTTTGCGTGTGATGAGGCATTTTTTAAAGCTGATCATGCAATAGGCGAGTCAGATGAATGAGTTTGCATTATTTGAAGTTGATTGAATATATTTCTTTCCTACTGCGTCAACGTTGTAGGGTGATTTCGTCGAGGGCACTGGGTGCCTGCTACCTTGGACGCAACTGCAGGTAAGCGTAGTCAGATTTATTATTTTAATGTACTTGTTCGCATTTGGGCAATTGAAATGAGGTTCTTGATTTTTAAGTTTTCTTTTTGTGTGTGGTGTTCGTTCATTTTTCAGAAAAAATTGAGGGTATACTTCGAGTAAATAAATTAGAGTAAGACACAAAAGGCGCTTGAGCGTGTCTTTTTTGGTGTGTTCTTTTTCTGTGTTTTTGTTCTTGTGTGCTGTTCTTCTCATGTCTAAATAAAACATAAATTCAATTTTAATCTGGCAGAGCACTTCGGCAAAAAATATTTGTATATTTGCCAAAGTTCGGCAGTTAGGTTTGGCGGTCATAGGGATCTGCTGTGCTGCTGAGTAGCTAATCTGGTGTAGCGCTCTGTGGTGTATGTTCTTCCTCTGCCCTTGTCTTAGAGCGCAATCATGTTTTTTTCACGTACAATACCAACTCGCCCAGCAATCAGCACTTGTGTATACTAACCTGCTACAGTAGTTGTACCCCTTTGACTAAGATTTGTTATAAGAACTTGAAATTGGGCGAGTTGGTTATTCATGTTTTTCGACGTAGCGCACTCGAGAAACTGTCACTCAAGCATTCACACACCCAATGAACACACGCACGGTGTCTTCTTTGGGTGTGTGAATGCTTGAGTGACAGTTTCTCGAGTGCGCTACGTCGACAAACAAAAATAAGATTTGTTAGTCACCTAAGTAAATCGGGGTGACAAATTTAAACATGACCGGTGAATACAAAGTGCTTACTAATCTATGATTACCACCCGCCATGTGATAATTTTAGTCAGTGGTAATTAGTCAACAGTTAAACTGGTCACGTCTGGTAAGTATGGTCGATGCTTTATAATGCTGGAATGAGAGGATCATCAAATGCTCCAAATGCGTCTTGGGAAAATCTAATATTTCTTCACAGTTTCTTCAAATTCGGGATGATATGTTTCAACTTCATATCACATGATTTCCACATTTTTTTGGTTCCAGGCAGGCAGTGCAATCTACTCGGTGGCTGTCAGCTCAAGCCTCATTACTCCTGAGGCGCCCAGCTATGTGGCAGTGGAGGGAGACCTCGAAGCCGCGTCGCCTGCTGAGGCAGTCCTGGTTGCATTCTGCCTCTAGATCATCTTTAGCGATGACTAGAGCTCCGAAAGTGTTGTTCCAGATGCCTTTATTACGCTTAGTGGATTCATCTTAAAACTTTTATAAGATGTCTAGTCATGCCATTGATTTTTATGCCATTTTGTTTGTGACAGCCACAATAAAACATTGTCATGTACTTTCAGAACTAGGCCGTCTTCATCTATTACAAGGCCCACCTTTGAAGCACGTACTATCACACCCACAAAGGGCCAGAGTACCTTTCTTTAGGGGATAAAAGTGATTCCATCAAGTGTGCATTTAACCTGTAATAAGGTGGTGAACTGGGCCAGTTGGTTGCTGTTATACATGATTGGGAAAACAGCTCGGAAAGCGCGGACTACGAAGAACAAACACGACAGGACAGCACTTTTCTGTCGTGTTTGTTCTTCGTAGTCCGCGATTTCTGAGCTGTTTTTCTCATCGTGTGTATTTAACCCCAAAGTGGATCATAGTTCCCTCCAAAAGGAGGTAAAAGCAGTGCCCTCAATTACGTCGTCTTACCTCTTAAAAGGATTGAAATTCCCTCCTGGAGGAGGTAAAGGCTGACCCTGAAAGGATGCACTTTTAACACCAAAAGGAACTAAGGTTACCTCCAAAAGGAGGCAATATTGCACCCTAACCTAGGGGGTAAGTTTGCACCCTCGTTGCAGGGGGTAACGATACCTCCAAAAGGGATCGCCCTGTGTGCAAGTCGGTTACCCCCTTAAGGAGGGTACTACAGTACCCTTTTTTTTTAAGAGTGAGGAATAAGGCGTCCTTAAGATACAGTGGACAGGTGGGACCACGAGATTGTTGAAACAATCGCTGAACACTTTTCAGTCGGCGCAAAATCTGAGCAACCTGACGAATGAGAAGCTCATCCCAACACTACTGACATCTTGCTAGCAGACGACGCAGAGGAGAGCTGGGGGGCTATGTTCGACAAATGTTTCGTTTCTCCTAAAAAGAAATGGAAGTGACGATATCGCGTCTGATTGGTTAGAGGCTCAAGTGATGAAAGTTCCTTCTTTCGTCATTTGAGCCTCTAGCCAACCAGACGCGATATCGTCACTTCCGTTTCTTTTTAGGAGAAACGAAACATTTGTCGAACATAGCCCCCCTGATTGGCTCAGTGTGCGAAGGAGGGGACTTGCCTCCGCTTCGGTGTGCATCAAAGTTTGCGAAACTATACAACAGGCGGCTCCAATAGCACTGCACACTCCGCATCCTGGCATTCTAGCTTATATTTAGGGTTCTGCATTTTTGGAGTTTATTTCTGGACAGAATCTGAGACTGTTTTTCAGAGTTTATCTTTTACCACAAATTCGGAGTTTTTCTGAGCTTTTTTTAGTGAGACGTGAAATTCGGGGTTTCTCTATGAAAGGAACGAAAACTAAAAACAGCAGTTTACTAATTTAGTGCATCATAGGTGAGACTTGTTCGACTATTGTCGTAGGGACGATACCTTGTTGTTCTGATAAGAGGCTGAGATGCATTTTTGTGACTTTTGGAAACGATAGTTGGACTAAAAATAAAGAGAAAAGCAAAACGTTCCCAGAAAACAGGAAAATATGAAGACCGCGCGGTTTTTTACAACTGGCAGTTCCGAAATTCACTAATTTTTCGGATAAATCTGAATCCGCAAAATTTTTACAGGCGCGAGTGTTTTTCAGATTTTATCGGATTTATCCTAAAATGCAGAACCCTACTTATATCGGTCGAGATACTAGATAAAAGTGAAGGGTCCAGAAAAGACCTCTTACCTTCAGCATTTTACCTAAAGGTCTACTCATGATCCAGATACGGTGTCACTATGTACTGCCCCAGCAGCAGACTCCTAACGACAACTGTGGTACTTAGCTTCAGCCAAACTCTCCCTGCAGCACGAGTGGCTGCTCTTACGTCAGCAAACGCTCTTGACCGCATAGACTGTAAATAAAATGAATAAAGTACATTATTAACCACACGGTCATATGAGGTGGAGGTAAACCCCCTATCTGCCGAGCGAAAATTCGATGGAGCAAGCAACACCCAACTGTGGATGACTTATCGCATTCGAACGAACCCTAGAAGAAAGGTGCACGCCAGAAGGAGTACGAGACATACCTCCAAGTGTATCTCGGGTCGTGGTAAAACGAAGTGACAACCGATTGTATAAAAGTGCCTGTTTGAACGCAGTCAGTCTGCAAGAAACATATTGCCAACTTCTGGATTTGTCATCTCCTATACACAACCAAGCATGTGGACCGGCGCCTACCTGGCACAACCCGAGAACCAACTCTACTCCCAAGGTAGTTAGTGTTATCCACAAACTTCAAATTTCAAAAGCAGGAATGGAGGTGAAATAATTCTTCAGGTTTGTGTACACCAGACATAAACAGCGAGCAGATACCTGCCAGTTTAGAAACAAATTTAAGAAGCCATTGCACAACCAATACTTTAGTCGCCTCAGTCACATGATGGCTCAAAAACATTGCATCAGTATTGGAAATCTGTCTATAACGAGAGCTGTACACCAAGCAATAAGATTTGAAGCAAATGAAGATGACAATAAAATCCCAAGACCACACCTGCCCTCACTCATGATGGGATTAACAAGGTGGCAACACAACTGCAGCCTGTTGGTACCCCAGTATGAACCCGGAATCCACAAAATGCTTGCAGCAAACATCTCTAAAAAGCAAACTAAAATAAATGTTGTTTGCACACGAAGAACCATCTATGAATAGAAGAGGAACCATGCATCAATTAAAAAGGAAGAGAGCTTGGACCAATACGCTGTCGCATGGAAAATGCACATACAGTCATGCCTTATTAATATGAACTTTTCCGTTCCCCAGAAAAGTCGTCTATAATGCGAATTGTCCACATTAACAAATTATGGTCTAAAATACAAATATTAGACAAACGTAGGTCTCGGCCCAAAGGAAGAACACAACCTGGCTGCTGCCACGCTCATTCATTTACCAGAGTCTTGTAAAACTGCACGCACTTTCGACCATGAAGATTATAGACATCAACGTACACTTTTTTCTCCTCTCCAGTTCATACCGTACAGGTGCCAAGGGCCTCGGGCTTTGGGATTTGCATAGTTCTTTTTCCATCTGAGCAGAAAGCTCAGTGTGCTTATGTTTTACACTTGCCATCATCTCGACTCACATCCATTTCTTGTTTGACATGGCCTTCTATCTGACCCTGCATTGCCTTTAATGAAAAAAGGTTGCAAATGACTCCAAAAAACAGTGAAGGTGCAGGCGAGATGGACTAAGTTTACCATTATGTAAAAATTATGTGAGACTGAGGTGCAGAAGATAAGAAACATCCACGTACAAGCAAAAAGACAAGATAGGGAGTTAGCGTCCTAATGCCGTCTCCCTGTTTTTTCCTACCTCCATGTTTCTGTTCTGTATTTCTGTCTCAAGTAATTTAACAAAAAAAAAGAGAAATGTTGCTTGAGGTTTCTCATTTACAACCATAAACAAAAATAGGGAGGGAGGGGCAAGTGAGCCGTTTGGCATAAAAGCCCCGAAGAACGAAACCGTTTTTAGGTGCACAGGCGTTATGTCCAGACAATCAACGATCAACATGCAATTGTGAACTATGGATGCGCATTGTGACCTCACGGATTCACTAGTGTTTTATTTTTATCTGTTTTCCGGAAGTTTCTTTTCATAATACCCACACTTGTGATGGCCACAACCTGGAGCCCAACACTGTGGCACCGCTCGATGAGAGTTCTCACTTCGCTAGCAGCGTCTTCTCCACTGAAGGAGCTGCCTGCACCAAAATAAGCAGTAGAAAAAGGAAGTAAATGTAGAACTCAATGTAGAGACAGAAAATTTAGGAAGCAGAGAAAAGTGACTGTTAATATACTATACATTGGGTAGTAATTCAATTACAGTAATAGACCGATCTCACCAGCCAGTTTAGTTAGCCGCCGCTGCCGCGATGCATCAAGGGAATTCTAGTCTTTCTGCACGCGCCCCAAACACCGGTGCGGGTCTGCGCGAGCAAAGCACGAGACGCCACGAGCGATCTCGTGCACTGCTCCCTGCGTTCTGAGAACTAAAGTTATGGGGGCGTCACGCATCGATCAGCAATAGACCGATCTCACCAGCCGAACTGCTGTTTAGATCGGTCTATTGAATTACTGTCACTGATTACAGCAATTGAATTACTGTAATTTAATTACTTTTCTGCATAGTTTGTAATCGTAAATCATTACTATTAGGCAAAAATTAATTTAATTACTTTTCAGCAGCAGTAATTGCGAAAATTTGAATTACAACTTCTTTCATCATTTCATCACGCTGCCGCTAAGCTTTATAACGTCACTGAGATGATAAAAAGTTTTGGATGCCTGCCTAAATGTCCTGCCAGCTTGTGGGGCTTTGAAAGTGTCAAGACTTCGCCTAAAGGGCATATTGACTCAAACATTTGACCCAAAATAAGTTATTATTGCTTTAGGGGGCAAAATACAGTCATAGCGAAAATATATTACATCAAAGCGACACCACAATCCGAATTAAAACAGATATTAAAAATGCTATACCAGGTGGTTGGGGGGCCCAACAACGGTTTCGCTATTATTCAAGCACAACTGGGCAATGACGTAACTTTCGTCCAACGCTCTCGTACTGACACTTCGGACATTTCATTTTTCGTGCCGTTCTGTGAATCAGGTGACAGGAAGAGCTACTCTGCGTTATCCTGCGTTTTCCTATCTTTATCTATGGTCCGCAGTGCTTGTGCAACTGAGCCAGTCATGTGTACTGCGGGAGAAAAGACACGTAATATTGTTGACGCGACCAATGTTGCCGTTGCTCTCGAGTGCATTTTAGAATCTGCAGTAAACTTCAACACCGAATATCTACAAAATTATATACCTTTAACATAAACGGCCTCGGAGAGCTACAATGTTTTGAGGGGCTGGGCTGTGGAACACCATCTGAGCAGGCGCAATGGTTGTCCTCTGCGAAATATCATACAATGTGCCTGCGTCCACAGCCCAGTGACTTGGCATTCTTTGCCCGGATAAAAAGTACTATAAAGGTATAGTATAGCAGAAAACATTTTTACCCGTGATTCAGCGTTGCTGATTACGCTGAAAACAGTCACACCCCCCAAAATAAAAGAAATTGAGCAGAGTTGCCCTCGCCGATTACTATATAGACCCTATTCATTTTTACAAACAAAGGCCTTGCGTCCCAAGCAACTTCGAGTCGCGCCTTTTTGTTAGAATTCCAGAGCTTCTGTATGCCATCAGTGCTTGGACGCTTAAATGCTATACAAACGAAGACGTTGGAGATTTAGAGGGGGTAATTCTTCTACGCTATTCAACATATTATAGGTATGCGGCCGGCTTACAGGAGATTGAAAAGTCTTCCACTGATATTTTGCAAACCGATTTTTTAGGTGGGCGTCACGAGCATTAGTGTGATTTTTTTATTTGGCTTTTCATGGTGCCTCGTTAGAATGGGGATTGTTTGGCCTCTATTTGAACTGAAAGCTCGAGGGGACGTAAAATGCAAAAGGTCCACCTCGCGGAGCAATGCTGGATAGGGAGCACATTCAGACGCGCCCTGAAGACGCACATAAAAAGAAGTTCAAGCGAGATGACTTCGATTCGCGAAAATAGAAAACAAAATTACTTTCAGCATAATATAATGTTGAAATTATTACTCTGGTTATTTCAGTTCCTCCATACATTATTAGATTGTTTTAACAATGATTTTCCATGGTCAAAGGAACACTAACAATGGGGTGTATTTACTTGATGCCAGACAGCCTTTTAATGTTGAGTCAGCACACGTAAGCATGGTCGACAAAGCCAGAAGGGGCTATCTTATTGGCAAGTTTGCTATGCCTTGCATTTTTCACAAAGGTCACAAATAAAACTTTGGATTTATCGTTTGGTGGCTATGTGAGTGGGTGATGACACAGAACGTGAATAACCCTTATAGGGAGTTCTAGTTATCAGAGAGCAAAAACTATCTACTAGAACTCCCTAATCTTAGTGTAGCCGAACAGTGGACAAGGACTCAGATCATACTAAGTACTTGGCGGCCTATCATATGCCTAAAACCGGCTAAATAAAGACACAGACACATGTAACGTCGTATACTGGACCCTCAACAGCGAAGAAAAGAATCGGCAATTATATTTGAGCGCACAAAGAAATGATGTCACATCAACATCATTGAAGACTGCTAGCAAAAAGCAAAATAATTGTGAAGAAATTGCCTTACTTTGTACACTGGCAATGTGTAATTATAATTCATTACTTTCTGTACACTGGTATTTTTAATTGTAATTAAAGTACTTTTGAAGCGAAGTAATTGTAATTGTAATTAAATTACTATTACAAAGTAATTTACCCAAGTGTACGACCACAACCCAGAACTATCTTATGGTCAGTAGAAACAAACACCTATTAGCTCATCCACTTCACAAAGGTGCGAACACTTTTAATGCAGAATGCATTGAGAGGCTGATTTCAAGGTTATAAAAAGCAATCACAAGATTACTGTTGCTCAAGACTGACATCACAGCAACTAAACCACGAAAGTGTAAACAGTATATAAAAGGATACACAGATTATAACAATAAAGAACTGATTTACTTTTTAGTTATCTAAAACAACGAACACATGTGTCCTTCACTGGGACTCGAACCAGGTGCCCTGGGTCATGAGCCTGATGTTCTGCGCCTGCACCAGTGGAGCGCCGAAGGACAGCCACGCTACAGCTGTACTTTTGGCTGTACAATTTCGACTAGGCGGGAAAAGAGGATTTCCACACAGGAGAACATGCCACCTGTAGTTAGGGGCAGCGTTACTCAGGCCTCTAAATAAAAATAGAGACCTCAAAGGTACCGTGACACTTTTAATGAAGTCAGTTTATGCAGAAAGCGTTTCATGATTGCACCAGCTTCCCTCGAGCGCCACAGGTGAAAAAAAATTGGAACAGATTGAAAGAGAGTGAGTTATCACGGTAGGTTTAAATATTTTTTACACATCAGGGAAGATAGAACAAAAAAGCCTTTGGAGGTAGCAGCCCCACCCTGTGTGCATGTTTTATCCTTCCTTGCCCAATGAGAATAGAGAACATAATGTTGCTATATCTTGAATTTGCTTCTGACAAAGCATATACTGGGAAGATTGGTGGACGAGTATGTTAGCACGCCACAGCTTGGAGCACTTGAGGCAAAATCCAACATGCACAAGGATTGAACTGACATACTGGGATCAGTCTTCATCCTCATCCATTTCGAAATGATGAAGCAATTTAGCAGTGTCCAGCTGTGTAATCATTACTTTATGATGCACGCTCAGGTTAGCAGTCATATTGCATTTGCGAATTACACCGCACACCTAAACCATAAACCCGTTAGGCATGTCTCGGGGGCAGTGTGGCCTTACATTGCGTAAAGACCCAACATCCAAATTTTATTTTTTATTTTTCTCTTTTTACTGACATGTGCAGCGGATAGTGCGTGTAAAGGATTTGGTTACACTTTCTTTCAAATAAGCTGCAGATAAACACCAAGTTCAAGTAAATCCTACGCAAGAAGGGCCTAAATTTTTACAACCTCCCTCTCATGGCTACTCCACAAAAGAAAGCAAAAACCATGTTAAAATGAATATATATCATATATTCATTTCAACATGGTTTTTAATTCCTTCCTTCTTATATGGCCAAAACTGAAAACTAGAATATTGCTAGGCATCTGCAAATAGTGAATTTTAAGTTCAAAGCAGATTTGAAGCAAATAGGTATTTTAAAAAAAAAACATACATATTCGTATCAAATAACAAATAGTTGCTGCACAATTCTCCCTCTTTCTCACACCAGCTATTTTCAACAAAAATCCACATCACCTCATTAAGGTGACTCTACAATGAAAAGTAGACGACATGGTAGCTTTTAAATAGTAGCTAAGTTAAGTAGCTTTTGAAATAGCCTGCATAGGACACAAAAAGAACAAATAAATTTCCCACAAAAACAATTTTAGACCAATATTATTTATAGCTTAGGATGTAATTTCTTTACTTTTCTCTATCCTTTCGCGGCGCGTGGAGAAGAGATATACCCCGCCCCTTCGTAGTGGATTGGCTTGATGGCATCAGCGGCTACTCCGCGATGTTGGTAGCCGCTCTCTAACGTCACAGGTCAATTTTCAGACGGTGCACATTCGGAAGAAACTAAACTGACTGTTTAGCTGTCAATATGCGAAGGGGGTGGTTTCAACAAGGAATGCTTTGCATTTAAAACCTGTTTTTTGCAATTTACGACGGCCATCAGCAGACAGTGCTTGCCTACTTGTAGGTGCTGCCAATAGATGCTAGAAGTGTCGAGAATGCGCCAAGGTTCCGTGGTATTTGTGGTATGGGACCTGATCAGTCGAGGTGCCGTGCCACACCTTTTCGTGTGCCAGGCCATGCTATCTGTTTACAGCATCCCCAAGCAGGCGAGCACCCTGCCAGAAACAGCTGTTTTTTCCTGTGGTAAGTTCATCCATTGGTGTTTTCACGAAGAACATCCACCACTTCGCCGCACCTCTGTATAAATCCCAGTGTGGTCCGATAAGAAAGTGATTTTTTCGTTCCAAAAAAGTGGGTTAGATCAATAGGGCCCATGCCATAAAAACCTCCTGTCACCATTCCTTCGTAGTGTTCTGAAGAGTTTCAACACCTGTCTGTTGAGACTGCACTTCCTTGTTCATAATGTTTCCCTCATACGACTTAGCACCTATCATTGTCGTAAGCAAAGAGAGAGAGAGAGAGAGAGCAAAAGTAGTGTATCGTGTGGTAAATATTACATTATTAGTACACTGAGAGATATAAATGAATAGAGAGCATGGGAGTTACCGGTGTACTGGTAGCACACGACTTGCTTCCAAGCTAGAAGACACCCCAGCAACCATGTACACCAGAGCATGGGTGGCGGCTGGTGGCTCGGCGGCTGGTGGCTCGGCAGGAGGTGGCGGCAGGAGGTGGCTCAGCAGACGGTGGCTCAGCAGATCGGTGGTTCGGCGTGCTCGGTGGACGGTGGCTTGGCGGACGGTGCTCCTGGCACACGCATCGTCACGTGACCCCGTATGGAGCTGGTGCTGGGGTTCATACTCGAACTTGGTACAATAGCCATCTCATCAACCAACAGTACGCATTTGCGCTCCTGCGGCCTTGAGGTGCGCCACTTTTTTCTCGAGAAGCTGAAATACTTCCCCCAGCACCTCAGGCTCGAAACGGATGTCTAGAATAGAAGAAAAGTGCAGTTTATTCAAATTATTACTGTCACTCGTGCTGGAATCTTGGGATCTCAAAGTGAATTCTCAGAAATCATAACGCCTGCACATAGGGTTCTGTTGGAGGAAAACGTTTTCCGCTGTCAGCTAAACAGGCACCAACTTTTTCAGTTTGCCCCAAGCACAAACATGGGTCGGCTGTTTCCTACTGTCTTGTTTGTCAGCTTTTGAATAGTTTTGAGGCCACGGGCAGAGTTCATTGCGATTAAAAAGTTAGAATATCTCTGGTGTGAATCACTAAAAGTACTAGTTGCACTGGAGCCATAAACCTCACCTTGTTTAGTATAACCAAAACATTACGTGGCATTCAATGTCACAACCATTGGTTTGGATACACACTTATGACTTCCGAAGCAAGCCCTGAAAATATCTTTTTCAAAATAGTTAGTGGTAAATAACTTCCAGTCTTTTTAGTGGAATTATGCTCTCTATTATGAGTTTTCATCACTGACAAAGATTCGAGCTCAAAATGAAGTTTTATTCTTTCTGCACAATGATCCTGATTTCACACAGAAAAACATGACAATGCCAAAATAATCGGCCCCCTTAATTCAAAAAGTGAAAATGGAGAAGAGTCGTTACGATACACAGAAGCACAATTGTGCTCACAGCATTTGAATTTTCAACTAGACTATCTACAAAAGGTTCAGTGTAACTTGAAAGAGCCGTGCAACCACATTTCTGCTTGTAATAAATTCCGCATAAAAATAATTTTTGATTTCATAACCTATGAAACACACAATTGTTCTCTTGACACAGTGGTAGTCGCAGGAAAGACTAAAATGAGCATCCTTTACCCCCTCCATTTGTAGCCAGAACAAGTGGCCACGTGGTCTGCAGCCAATGTTCACCATACACAGCTTGCACTGACGTCACCCAGTACCCAGCAATGGCGTCCTTTGCACGTGCGACCAGCCTTCTACAGAATAAAGAGCACGATATGAGACGCTCGCGGAGGCGCGTGCAAACCTACCTTCCACCGCATTAATGGGACGCTTAGTACCTGGGAATGGCGACTAGAATGATGTCACGTGAGAACTAGGTATAGCCATAGGCTGGGGATGGCAACATGTGCTGAGCTGTAAACAATGTTTAATTTTGGCCATTTGCGTGCAGAGATTAGTCATGAGCTACTGCCCAAATGTTTGCCGAGGCACTTGTTGTCCCGAGCCCAAGTCAAGTGTTCATGCAGTGCTCGTATGGAATCCATGAGCCTCATTCGACTATCATCACCACCTCCTAGACACCGTCAGCATCGTTACCTCCATGGTCGCATCAGCAAGGTTACAAAAATTGGGAGTCAAGAAAACACTCCCCCTCTAAACTGGAATTCCCATCTCGACGCGTGCAAGATACTGAGGTCAAACTAATAGTATGCCTGCGATGAGAGAATCATTCCAACACAATATGAATAATCTACCCTTCATACCACACTGCAACTAAGTGAAAAAGGAACCATGACACCAACTCATCATTTTAAAAAAGATTGTGTAAAATACAAAAACACTACAGTTGCTAACAAGGATATTATATCTGCAAATAATCAACAGGGAGCTTTGAAGCACTTGAGTAGCCTAACAACAAACTTGCCTTCAAGTCGCCGACGCAGTGTTCTAGAAGACGGCAATGGGAAGTACCCCTCCAGTAGCAAGTCGTAGCCCGTGCTGCCACACGCGAATCGCATCTGCAACTAATTTTTCACCATCTCATTAGACCACTTGGAAACCTTGTTGCTGGATCTTGATAGCGCTGCCAGTTGGTCCGCAGTGAAGATCTTGTGCAGGTCAGACCGGAATGTCGCTTCTCTTGTCTTTTGTAAGGCAGCCTGCCTCACCAAGCAACGATTCTCGTTCTCCAGCTGCTTGATCTTCATCTGAAGAAAGACATCTTCAGTGAGCCTAGGTGGAACGTGTGATGGAGAAGAGGCTGGAGGGTTCGCTCAGAGCTCCCGGCTGCTGGTTGCTGAAAACACGCCCCAAGCGAAAATTCTAATAGAAATTTCTAATAGCCTATCGGTTTATTAACACTTTGTAGTAGCCTATTAGTTGTAGTAGCCTATTAGTTGTAGTAGCCTATTAGTTGTATTAACCTATTAGTTGTATTAGTCTATTAGTTGTATTAGCCTATTAGTTGTATTAGCCTATTAGTTGTATTAGTCTATTAGTTGTATTAGCCTATTAGTTGTATTAGCCTATTAGCTGTATTGGTATAGCCTATTAGTTTTAGTTATATCGGCATGCTATTTACCTACTGCATTATGTGGCTTGCTAAATGAGAGTACACGGTGTAGCTTATTTTAAGATAATACAATTTATTCTCCCAGTCATACAAATCTCACATTCACGCAAACCTCTCTATCTAAATCAGCAACCTTCCTAGTCAGAAGCTTGTTCATCCCCGCCTTGCGAATCTTGCGTGTCGTCTCATCGGTGCAGGTTGTGTCCCCATAGTGCCCAAAGAAGCCTGAAAGAGATAATGAATTTGCAGTGGAAAGTGACAGTGTCCATAAGACATAATTTGTATGAGCACCGAAATGCTAACACAAGGTGGTCGAAGCCAGAGGGACACAAACTGTTTGGGCCTCCGACCACTAAAAACAATTTAGCAGCATCCGGTAACCCTCTTTCGAACCATTTCTGGGCTAGTTTTGGAAGCTCTCTCAGGCCCCCGCAACCTCCACTTTGTGCACCTGAGTAAGAAGTGCTGGCAAAACAACCCGAGAAGCAGCCCGCATTCGGATCACTCC
>JABSTQ010003465.1:0-26658 GCA_013358835.2 Ixodes persulcatus
CGTTTGAGTTTACTCTTCCGTTCGGTTTCCTACGTCGTTTTCGCAGTGCTTGTCCCATATACTAATGGAAATTCTAAGACGGTCTAGAGTTGTGTCGCAATTTATCAAGATCTTGTTTTTTTTTACAACGCGCGCCCAAAATTGTGGTAAGAAAAATTTGAAAGATGTGGATATCTTTTCGACGCGTAGCACAAAGTCAATGTGGCCGTACAAAAACTCAGCGATGGCGACGGAACCTCGAGCACAATCTAGCGAGGAATTGGAAATGGAATCTTCGCGGCAAAAGAAAAAAAAAAAAAAGAAGGCAGCCTGAAAATAAGTTTTGAAAAGGAGTGCGTTACAATAGAAGACGCCGTGTCGACACGGAATTCTGCCAAACTATCTTGTTCGAGACTTGGAGAATTGGAGAATGAGGCCGTGTCGCGTTCCTTCTAGGGCGAAGCATTGGTCACCGGACCGGCCTGCTGATCAATGAGGCTCTCTCTCTCTCTTCGGCGGTTAACTCACCCACATTGTGGACTTGAAGTTGCTTTTACCGCCTCTGCGGGGACACAACTACGTGTACCGTTAGGGGCTAATGGCGTAACTCCGTCCTAGCTTCGATACTAAAGTCCGATTTTTTCGCTCAAAAACATGATGGAGAGGTTTAAAAATGCAAGCGAAATGAACCGTCACGCATTTCTGTTGGTTATAACATTTGGTTATAACGAGGGAGCATGTTACCCCCCCCCCCCCCGCCCCCCCCCCCCCCTTCCCCACTGCGTTCACGCCCCTTCGCGGCGGCAGCCTTCGGCGGCTCATTACAAAAATGTTACCCCACTTGGCCCACCCATAAACGCCTCTTCGCGGCGGTCAAGCCTACCCGCTCGCGGAACGGTCAGCTTGACATCGACGAACCCAATAACGCCAACCGATAAACTTGAAGAAAGGGAAGGTCGCGTGGCCCTCACCGGCAGAGATGCGTGACGTAGAAAGGTGGCATCAGTGGAGTGTCACGTGACCCCCTGGTTGATGCTGTGCAGATAGCAAATCCCGTGCTTTCCGTCCAAGCGGAGCGCCAGTTCGTTTGCTTCTTCTGCGGGGTTGTGGTGACGTCAAAACGCCGAGCTCCGATTGGCTCCGATTGGAAGGATAGTGGTTAGACCATGGGGCAGATAGCATTGAGGTCTACCCACTATCGTTTCATCAGAGCCAATCAAAGCTCGGCGTTCTGACGTCACCACAACCCCTGCAAAAGAAGCAGACGAACTTGCGCTCCGCAGCATCTTTCAGTTTTGCTCATTTTCGGACATCGTTAGGATGTGTCCCTCCAAACCGAAAGTCTCCACAGTCTTCACCTCTGGTGGCATTATGTCGCCTCCTTAAGTTTCCTACCTTAATGGGTCAGACTTTCCGAGGAAAGTGTAGCACTAGTCTCACCCTTACCTAATTGGTGATTTCGCTGCTAGTATGGCACGCGTCAATAGCAACATTATGAGTTCGTAAGGCATCATCGTTGCGTGGCAATTGGCTGGTGGAATAAAATCCTTCCTTTGAGGCACTGGGGTGTAAAGGCTCATTCACACTGCCCCATTTTCTTACGTTAAGTTACGTTACGTGTAAGTCACCGAAAACATTCGTGTATCGAATGTCGCGTGCCATGCTTTCTCCTTGAACTGGTAGCCTCGCTTAATATGAAGCACAGAGGTCCCGGTGACTTCAACGTAATATTTCATAACGTAACTTAATGTAAGAAAATAGGGCAGTGTAAATTACCCTTAAAGCGAAAACTATTTGTGTGAGCTTCGTGCTTTGCATGTAGTTGCTGTGCAAGCGCGTCGGTGCAGTGCAAGCGCTGTTCAAAGCAACAAGCTCGCACTTGTGATTTCCGTTTTGCTCGCACTTTGGATGAGGGGCATCGGTGGCCGAGTGGTCTAGCGCACACCAGCTCGGAGCACGTGGAGCGAAAGCTCGCGCTGCAGAACCCAGGATCCTGGACTCGATCCCCACCCCTGCCCGTTTAGATCTGGATGAGCATCGTACTGGCGTGCGGTCGTGTATCACTACTGTGTGGTGCACGTTAAAGACCCCAGGTTAGCGGTTGTACCGCACTGGCTAAATCGCTCATCTACAGCTGAGACACCAGACGCCCACTGAGGCAGACTAACTTCCGGCTGTATAAACATACACACAACAATTTGCTTTGTGCTTATACTTCGTCTCCCCCTAGCATGGACTAACCGCGAAGGCTGTGCTAGCGCGAGCGGCCAGCCTTGACTGCCTTGACTAGAGCACTTGCTGCACGAGCGCTCGTGCAGCCGCCGCGGCTTCATTCAAAGCGACTAGCTCGCGCTTTTAGCACGCGCGGCTAACAATAGTCCATACTAAGGTGAGACGAAGTATTAGCCCCGAGAGCGAACACAAGCGTCGCTGTGGTCGGCCTTCCACGATTGGCCGAACGCTGACTATGACGTAAGAAAGGGGATTATCATCGACGGAAATAAGAGGAATGAAAGAACTTTAATTTTGACGGTGTTGGTAGTGTTCCTTTAAGAGCGCAATGATTTCAAGCTTCCACCATGCTATTTACAAACACCATCGAACTTGTTGTTTGCAAGGTAATGACGTAACAAGGGGGAACCATAAGAGGGCGCCACCACAACTTCTCGCCGCTAATAGGATGAAACGGCGAGAAACGCGTTGCGGTGCTCGTTCTGCACGCGTTAAAAGAGTGCTATAGCGCCGCGCGCAAGGCGAACGTGCCATCTGGTGAATTTTATACGGTATATTTGGCTGGTCGTTTTCTCCAATCCCCTGGATCGGATCGACGAGATCCAGGAGTGTCTTTGAATCCGAGCGAGGTGACCGGCGAGCATGCCGAACGCTCGGCAATTTTTCCGAGCGGCGAGAGCGCCGACACGGACCCGATACAGATGGCAACCTCCGTAACCGCTCCACTGCAATGGTGTAAGCTACCGTCCGATACGGAGGATTTAGCCAGTACCATTCATCCATCCATTCAGCACTCATGCACGTCGTACCACCAGCGCCACCACCGCATGTCCGCATGCTCGCCCGAAAAAAATGCAGCCTTCAATCCAATTCAATTCACAGTACTTCCGCTTCACGGAGTCCAATTGGTCCAGACTTTACCGAGCGTTCGCGTAACAATAATCAAGGAACTCGTGCGTGCAGCCCTTGCTGTAGTGTGAAGTAGAGCCACTGTATATGGCAGCGTAGCTGCCAGAGTAGCGACACGACGCAAAATTATCTAGATGCACGACGTCAGAAGCGCCTGTAGTGATCTCCATTTTGGGCCTGGGAGGTTGCCATGGTAACCGTACTACTAGTGACGCCGGGCGGCAACCTTTTTCTAGTTGATATCTCCATTCCCTCATTGAAAAGTGGTAAAAGACGCTTGGCATGGCGGTACGGCACGGGCCTCTGGAGGAGTGGTGCCTGTTTCTTCTGTGAAGTGAGACGATTTGCAGCCCGGCGACTGTCGGGCGACGAGAGCTGTTGAGTATCGTAGGTGCACGTACAAGGCGAGTGGTTTTCCGCGCCGCCGGGATGGCGGCCGCTTCGTTGGACGAACGTACCGTCCTTGTACGTTTGGAGTTCGCTCCTACGGAACAAAATCCGATTACGCCGGCCACGGCAGGACGATTGCCTCGTGACATGACTGCTGCTCGACTGCCCCATAGTAACAGAATGTATGCTCTGCACCATACTTCTTCAAGACCCAATCATTCATTCATTCAAGATCAGATTACCTCACCGACTGGCGAGGACCGACGTCGACGACGGTATCATTCTCGTTTGGGTGATAAACTGTCGCCGGTGTTAAACCAGAAGGACAGCATGGTGGTCTCCAGGGGATTGTTAACGCCATCAAAAGCGACGGACGCCGGATATGAGGTGCTCTTGCCGACAGGCCAAGTAATCGTCCGGAAGTTTACCGGCATGCAAAAAGTCAATATTTTTATCTGGTGTAGCATACATACCCGTGTTAAAGGGGCCATGAAATTATATTTTTAACTTCTTCTTCCTTAACTGTAATCCTCAACTCAAAAGAGAACAGTGAAATCCCGCGGTCGTGACATGCTAGGGCACCGGTGCGATGACCCCAAGCTTCCACCGTGCTTTTTAATTGCACCATAGAACTTGGCATTCGCAAGTGATGATAAGTTCGGTCAGTGCGCTCATTGGCCACGAACGCGAATTCAAATATTCGTCGACGAATTGATTGTTGACGAGCGCATACGTCCGAGTGACGCAGTTTTCGTGTCCAATGCGTGAGCTGGGGTCGGCTGACGTCATATTGGCCTTCGCAGGCATTGCAAAGAGGATATTTAGAGCCATACACACATGATGATAACATCATAGCACACGGACATTAACAAGCACAAAACGGGCCCAGCTACAGAAAATAAATATTACACTCGTAAAAAATAATTGTCTGTAACTTGTTAATTACAAAGACGAACACACCACTGGGAATCTAAGTTTAATAGTATGTGTTGATGCATTGTTATACAGCAGGTCATCTCATATAAGTCGTTTGAGCAAACACCAGCTTGTCACTTGAAAAAAAAAAAAAAACAATGCGATCAAATGCAAGCTATTTTAACGAAAGCACGTTATATCAAAGTCTTCAGAACTGTCAGTTCGTAAAATCGTCGATTAGTACAAAAGGTTAAAGACCGCAGGTGCTTCCTCGCTAAAAGTTGCTGTGATTATTCGGTGACCCAGGGCTGAAACACCTTCCCCTAGGCTCTACACACGACGTATATCTTTCGTTTCAATTCTCAGAAATTGCAACATTCAAAGGAAGCTAGAAAAATGCAAAAAAGCAGTACAAAACTGCTTGACAGTGCCCTCTCCTCCCCCAACAGCAACAGCAGAAGAGGCACTCAAAACAAAACCGCTCTCAGGAGTACACAATCACATCTCTGACGAAACTAGTAAAGATAGTATGCGTTTGTTGGAACTGTTTTCAATTGTAATATTTCGCGATAAAAAAGAATTTAACATTTTAGGTAGCTGGTATATCACCATCTGATTTCCGTAGTTGCATCATGCATCGTTCCATCATGTACACTCCACGGGCGTAAACTAGCGTCTGTATAGCTTCCCTCGGCGTCTGCTCGCGTCTGTCGCGGCTAAGACGTCACTCCTCTGAAATGCGAAGACCGGCGATGCGCGCACACGGTGGCGGCGGCTCCGGCGCGCCAGCTGTGCGCCGTGTGACGTCACTGCTTCTCGCGCTAGCGCAGACCGGCGAGGCGCGCGCGGTGGCGGCGGAGCCCACGGCGGCAGCGTCTCCGGCGCGCCAGCTGTGCGCCGTCTGACGTCACTGCTCCTCTCGCTTGCGCAGCACGGAGCACGGCTCATTATGCGAGCCACGCGAAACTGCTCAACCTCGGCCAGCGTAGCTCACGCTACAAAATTTTATCCTAAAAGCTATATCCTAAAATCGTTGATTAGTACAAAACGTAAAGATCGCAGGAACTTCCTTGCTAAGAGTTTCTGTGATTACGCGGTTGCCTGGGGCTGAAACAACTTTCCCAAGGCCCAACATGCGACGCATACAATTCGCATCGATTCTCAGGCATTCCAACGTTCAAACAAAGCTAGAAGTATGCGAAAATTGCACACAAAAAGTCTTATCGATCCTCAAACACATCCAGGAATCCGAGCACCGCTACGGCGATATGACTGATGCTGTCGCACAAGTGCTAATATCCAGAGCCATCTTGCACAGAAAAGGTATAAAGTCTCATTCTTTCAGATCTTCACGTTATACCTGTGTCAGAGAGCACGAAGAAGTCCGAAATCGTCGGCAAGCAGCGGCAAACGACTACCGCGCACCGAACAACCCCGCATCCACCAGCTCTGGGCGCTGCCATCTTACCGGTGACATCACGGCTATTGCGAGGTCACGTGACAAGTAGTCACTCGGTTGCTATGGGCACGGTGCCAGCTCGGCTCGTTGCTATGGTACCGCGTGTGGCCAATCACGGTGAGAGGCGGAACAGGGGAAAGCGTGGCGCTACTCTGGCGCTACGCTGCCATATAGAGTGGCTCTAGTGTGAATGGCCACGGGACATGATAAATTAAGAAAACACACCAAAATCAACCAAAATCAACTTTCTAAAACGAAAAAACGAAAAGAACTATAAGATGCAATTACATATTTTTGTTTCTTGCTATGTTTTGGTATTGATGTTTTTACGTTGGCTTTTAATATCGAGATTAAAAAGAAATTAGACTAACTTCCTCTCTCTCTACACGGGGTCATTTCTGATACGAGACATTTTCGAAACCTCACCCTGCGTTCCATGCAGCCATCAGCCAAGATCAGCACCGTAGCACACTGTGAGTAGGATGTCCGAGAGTATGCTTGAGGAGCAGCAAGCTCAAGGACTCCGGGCCGATCGCACTTTACCTGACGGCAAATCAGAGCCAGGATTACCCATTGACAGGTGAGTAACTGAAAGGTTAATTTTTTTTTCTTGTGTCCCTTCTCATAGTTTTTCCGCATTTCTTTTTTTTTTTTTTTTACGGGCGATTTGTGCATTGCTGGGGCATGAGATTTTACAGCTCTGTAAAGCAACGATTGGGATCCCGATTTCTGATAGAATGTTCAGATTGAACATGTGTGTGTTTTTGCTTGTTTTTTATATGTGTGCCAGCACTAAGACCGATTGATTGTTCCTAGACACTATAACAAACGATTGATTGATTGATTGATTGATTGATTGATTGATTGATTGATTGATTGATTGATTGATTGATTGATTGATTCATTTCGTGTGTGAGTCTGGAATCTTTTTCGGCATTGGATTCTCCTTTTTAATCGTATTTGACTTGCACCGTCTCGTGCTACTTTGTCGCTGTTGTTGTGCGTCCATGGCCAATCCTGCAATTTGTGGTACTCGTTCCGATCCTATGACAACCGACGGCAGATACATGAAGTGGCGGGACTGTTCTAAAAACAAGACTTGGTCAGCTCGTCCATTGATCAGAGCAACCTAAGGGCACCTTTCTCAACAATCAAATCAGCCATTATTATAACCCAGAAACTATCAGACAACTACTTTGTAGCATATGTCAGTTGGAATTTCCTGGTGATGCTGAGCCCAAGTCTCAAATCCGCCGGATTGAAATAGTTGACCGTCAGAGATTTGACAGGCATGTTTCCGATTATGACTCGGTAACTTTCCAACGGTCTGTACGTCATTCAGAAATATATTCTTATTTTGTTGAACTCCTCCAGAAGTTTGCTGACGCACCAAATAAAGTTTTTTTTTGTTCTTTTTTTTTTTGAAGCAGAGGAACTTTAATTTACTCTGGATAAAAAATGACATATTAGCAGTGGTGATCAATCACTACAAGTTTGAAAACTTTAAATCTCCTCGTTTCGTCTCATGGAAACTACGGAACGTTTCAAAATATCTCGTCCCGAAATTCTACACACAATATGGCAAAAATATGCGTTCGTTCTACGTTCCCCACATTTTTAATTTATTACAAGCGCATCCCTCGAACCTTACTTCAAAGAAGAAGAAAAAAACGCCTCCGTCATATGCATATGATAAAAGAAAAGGTATAATTGTCCTTTTCTTTTGACACATTTTTGTGGTGTGTGTTTGTGTGAGTGTGTCCATTTTTGTCGCTCCGCTGGTCTTATCATCTGGAAGTTCTGTGCCTCACATTTTTGTGTCGATTTTTTTAATGTGCCATGACCAGACAGACAGAACAAGTTTAAAGGGGCTATGCAACAATTTTTTGACTTTGCGAAAATACCGCTTAGAACGGATCCCTGACGTTAATGACCTATGAAACACGCGTTCGTTTTTCACCCCACGCAATAGAAGTCCCAGAAAAATTTAAAGAAAAACGAGCAGCGTTCACGCCCTCAACTCGCAGCCAGAACAAGTGGCCACGTGATCTGGAGCCGATTATATGCCGCCAATGTTGATCATAGCCACGCGCTGGGGTTGGAAAAGCACAGGACACGCGTTGAGTTCCAGACATTGTTATGGCTCGGCTATTGTCGTCGTTGCAGCGATTGGACACGGGCCACTACCCGAATGCTTCTCGAGCTATCAATTATCACGAGCCCAAATCGTTTTTCTCTTGTCTCTATGTGTTTGACATCTACCATTTGTTTACTAATGATTTATATTGATCAGTACTACTGAAGTGAAAATTTGCTGTGGCCTTCTAGTGTCTTAACATTTTTTTTTTCTTGATTAACTATGTCACCAATTCTACCTAAAAGCCTTTGTCGGCTTTGACGAACCAGACTGCTTCATCATGAGTATAGTCTTTGAGAATAAATGTTATTATTATTATTATTATTATTATTGCAGCAAAGAAATTCGGAACGATGGCAAACACCTGGTTTGTGCGACTTGCAGGAACGCCTTTCATCTTAATAAAAACTGCGCAGGCGTTTGTGAATCAACGTTTACCGCCATGAGTCAAGTGAAGAGAGACAATTGGATCTGCAGGTCTTGTCGCAGTAATGAGAGCCTCTCAGTTCCAAGCCCAGCGCATTCCAGTCCACCAAAAGAAACTGGCTCCCTAAGGGAAGAGCTAACATCCATGAACGCCAAACTTGAAGCCTTACTTTCCCTGAAGCAGAGCGTCGACTCCCTGGAAGTGCTCCCCGCCAAGCTTGACGAGCTCCTCGCCCTGGGGCCTATTGTTCAGTGCCTCCAGACGACTGTGAAAGACGTCGAAACATCGATTAGTGACTTCTCTGCAAAATATAACTCTCTTTTAACGCTAGCAACATCAAATAATCAAACGGTGAAAGCCCTCGAGGCCGAGGTCTCCGATCTCCAAGCCAAGGTACAGTCCCAAGCAACAGAGATCCTAAAGATACGTACTGAGCAAAATGAGAGCGAACAGTACTCACGTCTTGCTAACATGGAATTGCACGGCCTACCGATCTCTCCGGGAGAAAACCTCGTAGCGTCTATAGCCGAGCTCGCGAGTAAGCTGTCTATTGCTAAGACATTCCAGTGTTCTGACATTCAGGAAGTACATCGCTTGCCAGGTAGACGCGACGGGATTCCACCAGTCCTAATCCGATTCTCTTCAGTCAGTCTGAAGGAAGCCTGGATGGCTGAGCGTGGTGCCCTTCGTTTGCTGAGTCAAACAGGGGGCATCCCACGGCTCTACTTCAATGATAACCTGACCCGAGCGAACAAGGAGCTGTTTGGCTAGCAAGACAGAAAGGAAAGGCCCAAGGCTACAAATTCGTATGGGTGAAAAGGGGAAAAATATTTGCCAAGAAGAGCGAGGGTTCGGACCTCATTCGTGTCAACCAGATAACGGACATCGACAGCATTGTATAGGCCCCTAATGAATTTTGCTCGAGTGTCAGATTTTCACAGTCTTCGTAATTTTTTTGAAGACTCTCTAGACACATCGTGCACTGTAGTTCATGTTAATATCAGGAGCCTTCGAAAGCATTGGAATGAATTCAAAGTGATATGTAGTAATATTAACAATTCAGTTGACGTTTTTGTTCTCTCCGAAATTAATATTGCAGCAGAAATGACAAGTCAGTTTTCTATGTCAGGCTATAACAGCACGTTTACCACTCGGCCATGTGGCAGAGGGGGTGGGATTGCAGTCTATGTTCGTGATAACTGGTCCGTCAATAACCTAACGGTTACGTTCAATCACGCCGAATGTATTGCGCTCAATATCACAAATGAACTTAGCTCGATATGTTTTTTAGCAATATATAGGCCTCCATCAGAACACGTACGCGATTTTTTGGATGAACTAGATGGTGCTCTTCGGCAGTTGTCCACTTATGATCAATTATGCATTCTCGGCGATTTTAACATCGACATTTTGACCCCTTCAAAGTCTTCAGTATGCACTTATCTCAACACTCTTTCTGGTAACGGGATTAGCAGTTTGATAAATGCTCCGACCCGGGAAGAAATTCTTTCGGGTCGGTTGGTCGTCTCATGTATAGATCATATCAATCTCCGAACCTGTTCACAAAGAGTCCAGTCAGCAGTTATCACACAGAAGCTTGCGGATCATTATTTATTTCATGTCGGTGGTCCAATGTTAACCCTTCCCCGCAATGTAGCTTACTGGGCACTAGAACATCTGTTATTGACACCGCTAAATTTGATCGTCTTGTTTCTTCCTTCGACTGGAATGGCTTCCTTCAATCAGTTAGTTCCACGGACATATACCAAAAGTTTGCTCATGTCATTAATATGTTTTACGTTTCCTCAAAAAAAGAAATTTGCGTTAAAAGACGTCGGCCTGATCACTACTGGTTGAATGCAGACATTTTGGCGGCAATAGCGGAAAAGAATAACTTGTGGGCTCGATATAGGCGTTCGCCTGGTAATACTGTACTTAAATCAGACTTCCAAATTTGCAGAAACATGGTAAATGCTATGATTCGCTCGGCAAAGCGAAAGTATTTTCATAAAAAATTTTCAGAGTCTCGCTCGAACATGACACAGACTTGGCATCTCATCAATGAGTTTCGTGGCAACCCTTCTGCAAGTTCTGTTGATAACGTTTTGAAAAAAAACTTCGGTCCTAATCTCTCAACTGTTGTAAGAGATTTCAACAGTTTTTTTTGCAACCTTTTCTGGTAAAAGCAGAGATTCTTCCATCACTTTCGACAATGTCGTCACAGCTTCTGCTTTTCTTCCACCGCTGAATGATGTCGACCTTCACTCGTTGCTGTTTAGTTTCAAGTCCTCCAAATCTCCAGGCATTGACGGCATCCGAGTTTCCGATCTTCGCAGAAATTATGAGGTTATCAAGCATGTATTGCTTTATATGTTGAATGGCTTTATTGAGAGTTGCGTTCTTCCAGATGAACTAAAAACCGCCATTGTAAGGCCCTTATACAAAGGAGGCGGAGCGAATAGGATTGAAAATTACCGCCCAATTTCTATATTACCAATTATTGTTCAAATCTTAGAAAAACACGTGTTCCAAGTTATGTCATCCTTTTTAGACGTGCATAATGTCCTCTCACCTAGTCAGTTTGGTTTCATTCTGGGAAAAGGAACTCAACCTCTGCTGGAAGACTTTTCAGATTTACTCTTTTCCGGTTTTGAAAGAAATCTTGTTAGCTGTGCCCTTTTTTTAGACGTATCTAAGGCGTTTGATACGGTCAGCCATTCAGTCCTCTTGAGAAAGCTGTATAGCTACGGCTTTCGTGGCCCGTTTTTTTCTTTCCTGTCCAATTACCTTATGAATCGCTCACAGCTTGTAATTGCAGCTGAGTCCCGCAGTCCGCGAACAATGTTAAAAGCAGGGGTACCCCAGGGCTCAATTCTGTCTCCACTTCTATATAATCTGTTCGTTAATGATATTTCAAAATCTCTCTCTGAAGTCAAGCTTTATCAATATGCGGACGATACCGTAATAGTCACTCGACATCTTAATTTTGAAAATGCCGCACGCTCACTACAGTGTGCTGCGACTTCACTCATGGATTGGTTTCAGCAAAACCTTATGGACGTTAACGTAAATAAGACTAAACTTATCTGTTTCCATAATCCCCTTAAATACGTGCATCTGGATTTCCCTTTTGTTTTACATCACTCAAAATGTATACCATGCAAGTGTGTTTCATTAGAATATGTTGAATCTGTCAAGTACCTTGGAATTTTATTTGACTGCGGCCTAACTTGGAATACTCAGTTCATGTCACTTTGTGCAAAGCTAAGGAGTGTAAGTTGCCTTTTATATAACACCAAATCGCTTATGCCTTTTTCGGTACGTAAAATAATCGCCCACACGCTAGCATATAGCGTGCTAAGGTATGGGATAACAGTGTTTGGAAACTGTTCTGCCCATTGGCATGGTAAAATAGATAGCATTTTGAAAAATATTTTGAAAAGTGTATCTTATGGCTTGCAGATACCTGATGACAGTGACCTGTTTAATTTTTTGCAATTCCCATGTCTCAAAAGCCTGTTTACTCGAACTGTTGTCCAACGTTACTTCTGGTCTGATGATTTCAAAAGAGAAAACGTACCTACTCATTCCCTTCGTTCTCAAGAAAAATTTAAAATCCCTTTTGTCCGTACTCGATACGGTAGGAATACGCGCGAATATTATGTGCCTGAGACCTTTAACAATTTGCACTCCGAAATTCTGCAGGCTAACTCTTTAAGCCAGCTGAAGAAAAGTATGAAGCTTTATCTTTCTGGAGGAGAGATTACATAGCAATGTTTATATTTAGTACATATACGTATTTGTGTACATATTATTCATGTTTTGTGCACTCCTAACTGTTTATTCTTGTTTTCTAACGTCCCCATTACATTATTTTTGCGAACTTTTGTACTGACTTTGTTCTTGGTCGCTTCACAATGGTGTCTATATTTACTGCATTTCCATTTGTGTATATATTGGTCATCTTGTCTTGTGCACTCCTAACTTCTTTATCATCGTTTTCTTTCCCCTTCTCTGCTTGATTTGTGCTAATTTTTTACTGACTGTGTTCTTGGACATTCAACCTCTGATTTTTTTGTTTTTTTGGGCGGCGTCACACAAGCCACTGTTGGCTTTGATTGCCCCCGCACTCCTGTATGAATTTATGGATGTTCCTGAATACAAATTATTATTATTATTATTATTATTATTACTATTATTATTATTACTATTATATTATTATTATTATTATTATTATTATTATTATTATTATTATTATTATTATTATTATTATTATTATTTTCCAGTTTCCAGAGCAAGGACCCCTCAATCTCAGCTCTCACAGTCAGCAATTTATAATTTTGAAATCCATCGTTACCGGGCACACTGGACCGTCAAGACCTGGTCTTGGCACCTCTGTCCCTTCCGAAGCAGCCATGAGCCTTCTAATAGAGGGTCCTCACAGGAAATCCTGGCATCCCCATTAAGCGACTGCCGGCTGCCGGGGAAGGATCAGTCTCCATCTTGGATATCCCGCCCGGCGAAGACATCTGGCCATTCCAGCCTTGGCTCTGCGAGCTCTCCTGCGCCCCTCGCTTTCTGCTGACTCAGTCAGCGCAACCACATCTGACTGTCCGAGCAAGCATCTTCTGAACCTTCTGATGGCATCGAGCCCCGCCTCCGGCTTCACCCCATTGGGATCAACGGATCTTGACTGCTAGTCGCGTGCATGCCGACACTTTTGATTTTATTTTGCGGGTGAGCCCGGATTTGTTTCTTTTTCTCGCATTTGGCTTGATCTTAAGCTTCCACCTTTACCTTCAACTTCCTTCGTCGTCGCGAACTACGTGCCATGGCTCTACCCACCCTGTGTGTTCTTTTCATGACGTGCACTGATTGCACACGGGCAAATCACTTGGGAAAAAAATGCTCTGGAATAGCGGAAAGCACATTGAAAGGAATGAGCGCCGCAAAGATTGACAAATGGCGTTGTCTAGCTTGTCGTGGAGGAGTGCCGAAGGCAAGCTTTGAACTTGAGTCTGCCACATTATCCCAAGTTGAGCCCAGCGACTCCTTGGCACAGCTCTCGTTGGTCCATCAAAAGCTTGACCTTCTTCTTTCCTTGAAAGAAACTGTTGAGTCCCTTAAAGAACTGCACCCGAAGGTTGACACTTTGTTGTCGTTGCAGCAGACAGTCGACACTATGCGCGACACCATAAGCACGATGCAAGAGTCTCTTACGTTTGTTTCCTCGGAAGACGACATTCTGGTAAAGGCAACTGCATTTCAGGACAAAGCTATCAAAGAGCGTCAAAGCGAAACGATCACTTTGCGATCAATCGTATCAGAGCAGGCCCGTGAAATCCAGAAACTCAAGGCTGATCAAAATGACACCGATCAAGCCAGTCGTCTCTGCAACATGGAGATCCACGGGATTCCCTTTTCCCCACGAGAGAATCTTGTCGATCTTATGACCGGTCTCGCAGATAAACTGGACATAGCTTTCAACTTGCGGACGTTGTGGCTGTCCATTGCCTTCCCGCTAGGCCTGGTACAGTGCCTCCTTTACTGATTCGGTTCTCATCAGTCCCTGTGAAAGAACGCTGGATGTTGTGTCGTGGACGGCTGGGCACCCTTAGCCGGGAGGACTCCCACTCTCAAATTTATTTTAACGACAACTTGACTGAAAGCAACAGGAAGCTTTTTTGGATGGCACGAACCAGAGGAAAGGAAAAAGGGTTCAAATTTGTATGGGTACGACACGGGAAACGTTTCGCTAAACAAACCCAGAGCTCTCCCCTCCTCCACATTACTAACACTGATGCGCTGGAGCAAATAGTTTAGGCGTTGATGACTAATTCTTCCCAGCTCAAAAATCTACAATGTTGCTTAGAAAGTTTCACAACAAACGCTGGCACTTCCTTTACCTTGTTTTATGTGAACATACGGAGCATTCGTAAACACTGGGATGAATTTCAGCTGGTCATTAACCCTATACTTTCTTTAGCGGACGGTTTTGTTCTAACGGAGATTAATATTCATAATGAAAATGTATGCCCATTTTCAATACCAGGCTTCAAAGGCACCTTCTTTACTCGGGACAAAAAGCGCGGTGGCGGTATCGCTGTTTTCTTAAAAGAAAGGTTTTTTTTTTTTTTTTCGGAGGTGCCGTTTTCGGTTCGCTCATCGGAGTCAATCGCACTACGAATATTCACTTCTGCTTATGATCTCTATTTACTCGCAGTCTATAGACCGCCTTCTGAAAAAATTTCTGACTTCCTTCTTGACCTTCGCGAATTCTTGCACACGTTGCCGGGTAGCACTTCAGTTTGCCTAATAGGAGACTTTAACATCGGCCTACTGAAACCATCGAGGGCACTATTTTGGCAGATCATGGAATCGAACGTGCAATTCAGGCCGCCACACGGGAGGAATACGTAGGAGACAGTCTTGCGACTTTGTCAATTGACCATATAAATTAGTACCATCAGCAGCAACAAAAACAGCTGTTATATCGCAAAATATTTCGGACCACTACTTTGTGGCTTGTCACATAGTATTCCCCGGCGACCGGCCTTTAGGAGATCGAAACAAAGAGCGTAGGGTTGAAATAGTTGATTGTCACAGGTTCGACAAATGTATTTCAGCATATGATTGGCATAGTTTTCAGAGATCTACAACACCATCCATCCTCTATCCCCGCTTTGTTCAGTTGTTCAAGCAGTTCTCTCAAGCCTCAAAGAAAACAATCGTAATTAAACAAAGAAAATCTAGTATCTGCTGGTTAAATAATGACATTCTCTCTGGTATTAAACTTAAAGAAATAGCTTGTAAACGGTGCCGTCGGTCGCCTCATAACTCGAGCTTATTATCTGAATTCAGAAGAATTAGGAACAAAGTGAGCGCACTTATACCCTTGTACACGGGCACACATAACTTCAAAAACATAAATTGGGTTGTGTGTATGTTTATACAGCCTAGAACTTGGTCTGCCTCAACGGGCGACGAGTCTCCCAGCTGTAGATGAGCAATTTAGCCAGTGCAGTACAAACTGCTAGCCTGGAGTACATAACTTCAGTTACGCTAAGCCACAGTTACCGCACAATACTTGCGGATAACATTCTGCGGCTATGCAGTCAAAGCTATTGGCGAACGTGCGCTTGAGCATCTTGAGCTCCCACCAAAGCAGTGCACGCGCGCTGTTTACTTCTTCTGAAATAGCTGTCCGAGAGTATAGTGCGGTAACAGTGGTGCCGCGTAACAGCAGTTAAAGCTGAGTTAACCACAGCTAAGGGTCCCCGTGTAACAGGGGTATTATTCGCTTGGCTAAGCGGCGTTACTTTCAGAAACAGTTCTCCGAATCTCGATCAAATCCAGTTAAATCCTGGTCGTTGATGAACGAATTACGCGGTGTTGGTTCTTCTCGGTCGCAAGCGAACGCTTTCGATGATGCGTTTGGGACCAATCCCCTTTCTACGGCCAATAGATTCAATGATTTTTTTTTGTCTCGGGCCGGACTGCAAGCGCGCGCTCTCTTTCTCTTCTTACGGCCTATGCAATTGAGGCAACCCCCACCTCCCGCCGCAATTCGCGGGGGGCGCTGTCACCTCACCCCTGGCTGGGCTACCCTTTGCCGTTTGCACAATCTCGGTCGCAACTTGCGGCCGAGATTTTTATAGCCATTCACACCTGATCCTTACGTTAAGACCCTCAGCCACTATCTAATGGGCTTCTGATGAGCCCAAAACGGTGAATACTTCACGCACATCTCCGAGAGACTCGGGAGTAAAAAGTAGTAATTAGAGACAGCGAATGCAATTGCGGAAAAACTACCTCCACCTCCAAACTTTACCTCCAGGACTTCTGTTGCAACTCAAGAACAGGAGGAGACGGACCCCTTCTACGTGGAGGAACTTTAAATGATAAATAATTCGTACACTCTCGTGAAATGTAAGCAGGCCCAATCTATCTATTGCCGTGGTCTGCATCATCATTTCATAGGCCTCACATGAAGTCGGTTAGCTGCTCTAGACGAGGGTGTAGTAGTCTGTACAATTTTCGCACAGTGCATATTAGAGCCTAAAGTGCTTCCTCGAGGGCTTGTGCACATATTATCTGATTTTTCGTTTCTGTCCGTGACCGTCTTTGCATGGTTAATCAGAGGTATTCTGAGGAACTTGTTGCAAATTAAACCAGCCAAGCTCTTTGAGTGAACACAAAGGTTCGGGCGAGTTGGTTGCTCATGATGTACAGGGGGAACAGCGCACCCGGGAAAAGCGCTGCGTAAGGTCCCGTCCATGTCACAGGGGAACGCAGTTTGCTGACGACACTGCCTGTCGGTAGAGTGACTTAAATCGGAGCGAAGTTCAATAAACCGTTGCCAAAACAACAACCTACGAAGCTCGAACACCAGCACAAAGCAGCTCGAAGGACTCCCCGAGTGGGGTGAAGTGGGGTGAGGTGGTTGCGCCCCTGGCGGCAAGCAATTGAACTACATACGGAGAAAAAATTCCATTGACTCCCGGGCGATTGCAAAGGCCGTAAGAAGAGAAAGAGAGCGCGCGCTTCCAGTCCGGCCGTGATTAAGACAAACCAGTACATCATGCCCTCCTCTCCACAACTCAAACTCAAACTTCGCGTTTCTCCCTCAAATGACTATTCAAGACTTGGCATCTATAGTATTAAGTCTGAAACCTAACAAATCACCGGGATACGACGATATACGGATATCCGTAGAAACCTCAGACACATTCAAGATACACTCTTCCTTATTTTCACCGAGATAATCGAGTCGGGTAACATACCCATCGAATTTAAAACTGCTATAGATAAGCCCTTATTCAAAAGCGGTCAACGCGGTCGGGTTGAAAACTATTTCCCAATATCTATTTTACCATGCCTTTTTCTAATATTAGAAAAAATTATTGATCGATCCATGTCATCTTTCGTAGAAAAGTACAGCTTAATATCCCCCACCCAATACGGGTCCGTTCCTGGACGAGGAACACAACCACTTTTGGAATCACTCTCGGACTACATACATTTAGGGTTCGAACATAATTTATATATTTGTGCCTGCTTTTTAGATGTAGCAAAAGCATTTGATACTGTTAGCCGTTCTATCTTAATCGAGAAACTTTCGGCTGTTGGTTTTCGGGGCTTCTTCCTAATTCTATTGAAAACCTTTCCACAACATCGTTCACAACTGGTTACAATTGACGGAATTCGCAGCGCTAAAGTCTCCTTAAAATCAGGTGTACCCCAGGGTTCGGTTCTTTCACCTATGTTATTTAATATTTATGTCACTGATATGTATACTTCTGTATCTAACTGTACGCTCTTTCAGTACGCAGATGACACTCTTTTGCTTACAAGCCATCTTTGCTATTCTAGAGCAATGGAAATGCTCCAGACCCGCTCCTTCGATCTGATGGACTGGTTTTCTGCTAACCTTATTGACATTAATGTGTCCAAAACAAAATTGGTATGCTCCCGCAACCCCCTCAAAACTACGGTGCTGAGCTATTCTCTTTTACTCCATGCCTCAAACTGCCACACATGCCAATGTACCCGCATCCCTTACTCTGACACTGTCAAGTTTCTTGGCATTATTTTTGACTCAGACCTTTCATGGAATTCCCATCTCATAAAACTATGTTCCAGGTTAAGGAGCGTTTCCTGCTTGCTGTTCAACATAAAGATATTTCTACCTCTTTATCTTTGAAAACTCATAGCCCACTCATTAGCGTATAACACACTCCGCTACGCCATTACTACTTTTGGCAAATGCTCTGGTTTATGGCGTACAAAGTTAAATAGGATCTTAAGAGGAATGCTGCGTAATGTTCATTACAAACCCATGTCTTCCAATCTCGACGTTTTTCAGGTTTTGGATATGCACAACTTTCAATCTTTATTCCTGGAAGCGGTCGTACTAAGCCACTATTTGAACGATGAATCAAATGTGCGTAATCTAAGAACGGTTCCACGATTCCTAGTTCCGGCCTGTTACACCCGATATGGCAAGAACTTGCGTTCGTTCTATGTGCCTCAAATTTTTAACACTTTACCCGCAGGTGTTTGTGAGTTGTTTTTAAAGAAATAGCTTAAGAGTGCGCTTAGTCATCTCACATTCAGTGACGATGGTTTGTTAACTTTAATTAATTGTTTCTGACATTTTTTGGAAAGCCTCGACTACCTCGCGTTGTCTGTGAGTGTGTTTTTTTTTTTCCTAAGGACTACTGTCCTCTTGTGTTCTTCTGTTTTTTTTACTGTTTTCTTTATATTCACTTGGAATGATACTGATTGGTCTATCTTTTGAATGTGTGACTTTATATAATAGTCACCCGAATTGTGGTACATGAAACCTAACTTTTTTTATAGTTTTAGAGATGAGCAATGACTTTCTCGTGATATCAATTTTTGTTTCTTTTTGGTCTTTTGTGCTCAAAATGAGTATTTCTGTGATCCCGCACGTTAGCACGAACTGCTACATGACTCCACGAGCACAAGTCTTTTTCCCTCATGAGTGCTTATGGTTCTCTGTTTCGATTGTTCCTACCTACCTTGGACATCTCAAGTTTATCCAATTTCGAGTGCCTTAGGCTCCAATTTGAGCCACGCCTAAGACTTCGTCAACAGTCCACTGCTGACTCGACGATTTTTTTTCTGCTAAGCATTCCACTAGTCGACCTATGCGTGTGTCTGTGTTCTCTTCTTTTCTTTAATCAATGAGTTTGTTTATTTTTTTCATTATCAGTCCATCGCGTGGAATAGAACAGCCTTAAAGATTATCTTATCTTATATCTGATTTATGTGTGATCTTTTTTTATTATTATTATGTGGCAACCAAAAACGTCATCTCCATACTCCGTGTCACAAGAACTGGACAAGATTTTCTGCTACTTTCGACGGTGAAAAGGGACGCTAGTGCCTATGTGTGTGTTTTTGTAGCGTGAGCTACACTGGCCGAGGTTGGGCAGTTTCGCGTGGCTCCTTGAGAGCCGTGCTGCGCATGCGCGAGGAGCAGTGACGTCACACGGCGCACAGCTGGCGCGCCGGAGCCGCCGCCGCCGCGCGCTCCGCCGCCGCCGCGCGCCTCGCCGGTCTGCGCATTCCAGAGGAGTGACGCCATAGCCGCGGCAGACGCACTGGCGCCGGCGCGTACCCAGCTGTGCGCCTCCGTTGCGCAGTAGCCAAGTCTGACACTGCACCGGAGCCGCTTGATAGCGCCTCTCATTTTGTGCGCATGCGCAGAGGTATCAGTGGGGGTATACATATAGCGGGGCGTTTGCCAGTGTGGTATCATGGACAAGGTGAGGGAAATTGCTGCTCAGCGGCGCAGAAGAGCGGAGAAGCTTAACTCATCGGATCCCGAAGTAGTTGCCTGGCAATTAACGGATGAGCGTAGGAAGAACGAACAGAAGAAGGCTAAGCGTGCTGCGGAGACATCGGAGCAAAGGGAGGAACGTCTAGCAAAGCGGCGTCGCGAGGAGGCTGAGGGACGTGCCCGACCGCTCACGCTACGAACATCCTGGCATAGTCGAGCTAAGCCACTGCAATTTTTCTATACTTTTTTCTGATTTAAAAGATTTTTTTGAGCGTTAGTCTGCAGTCGGAGCTTCTGTAAAAACTTGGTGATAATTCAGCTTTTTTTTTTTTTAATCTAGAACTTATTTTTAAATTTTACGCGATTATATATCTGTTTTTGCCGCACAAGCCCATGATGACTATGGTGAACCTGCACTGTGCCTTGAATATCCTCTTCCTTAACAGATAAAGCTATTATTATTATTTTTTTTATTTTATTAGAAAACTACTGCCCCATATCTATTCTGCCTGTTCTAGGACACTTGTTGGAAAAGCATCTCTTTGTGGTGATGAATAGTTTTCGGGACCGCCACCCCATAATGTCAGCCTCGCAGTACGATTTCGTGCCTGGAAAGGGCACGCAATTGTTACTAGATGACGTCGCCGATTTTTCGAACTCCGCGTTCGATGACAATATGTTTTCCTGTGCGCTGTTCCTAGACGTTGCGAAAGCCTTCGACACCGTCAACCTTGACATCTTGCTGCGTAAATTACTTAAGATCGGGTTTCGAGGGCCTTCTTTTGCACTTCTGGCAATTTTTTTATAAATCGATCACAACGAGTTCGAGTGGGAAATGATACAAGCTCCGTTTATTATCTACAAGCGGGGGTTCGCCAAGGCTCTGTGTTATCGCCGCTGCTGTTCAATATGTTTGTCAACAACCTTATCTCCGTCATTTCGGGTTGTAAATGTTATCAATATTCCGACGACACTCGGCTGATTTTCAGACATGTGAATTTCGACAGTGCATGTAATAATTTGCAAACTAATGCCAGTAGAGTGGTGGATTGGTACGCCTCCAATCTTTTAAAAGTCAATTCAGTAAAAACTAAGTTGATCTGTTTCCACAATCCGCTAAAACATGGTTAAATAGACCCCTTTCAAAAGTCACGTGCCGATTATTAGAGGGTCGGAACACTGCACAAAGGCGGAGCGATTGCATCGAGGAACGTGCAAGTCATTCCATAAGATAGCGAACGTCGGAGAGCGGCCAACACTACGAGCCGACGAGCCAATCATACAGCGTCGAAAGTGCAACGTCACTGCGATCATCACCTTTTTTAGTGGGTGTGTTTTTTCTAGTGTGCCGTGACGTTGAGGTTTAGTCCGCCATTGTGCAGGGATTTCACAGCTGCCAACAAAGTACCGTATTTTGAAAGGGGTCTATAGATAAGCCTTTCTATTTACGCGGGATCGATAGCGTATCTGGCAGTAGTGTTCCTGCTCAATGGGTAGGCAGCACGAAGTACATGGGTATTATTTTTGAAAGCGACATGTCCTGGAACAAGCAGTTATACTTCGTTTCACCTTCGGTCCGAGCGCGGACGATGGTATGAACCGAAGGGCCAATCAAACAGCGCAAAAAGCGCAGCGTCATGGCGTGCTCTCTGCGCTTGATAGGACTAGCCGGCGGGGGAGCGCGCACAGAGAGACGGCGAATACCGGCTGGTCCTATCAACTGCAGATAGCACGCCATGACGTTGTGCCTCTTTCGCTATTTTATTGGCCCTTCGGCTCATAACATCGGCTACGCTCGGACCGAAGCTGAAACGAAGTATAGCCTACATATGTCGTGTCTTACGTAATGTAGCTTGTCTGTTATACAATATTAGAGTTTTTGTTCCTTTCCACGTTAGAAAAATCCTCGTTCATGCCTTGGCGTACAGTGTGCTAAGGTACGGTGTGACAGTGTTCGCGCACAGTGCAGGGCTCTGGCACGAGAAGGTAAACAGTGTTTTGAAGTGTCTTTTAAAAAATGTGGCGTACAATTCAAGTTATTCAAACAGCACGAATCTCTTCGCCGATCTAGAGATGCCAAATTTTTTTTTCTCTGTACCAACAAACAGTAATTCTTCTGTATTTTTGGACGGGCAGCTACAAGACCCCACATGTGTCGTCTCGTATTCTTAAGCAGTCGATCGGATTTGAGAAACCACGCTGTTTCACGAGATACGGAATGAAAACGCGAGACTACTACTTTCCCGACACCTTCAATCAGCTACCCGATTGCGTATTTTCCCTACATTCCAAGACGAAAGTTAAGACAAGGCTCCGCGCATATATGTCGGACGCAGTGTAAACAGTTGTAAACAGTGTTCTTTTTTTTTTCTTTTTTTTTTTGGGGGGGGGGGGGGGAGAAGGGGGTGGGGATAACCAGGCAGGCTTTGAATCAGCCTTGAGTGCAGTTGAGTTGAGTTGGTGCGTATGTGTATAGTACCTCTTGTTGATTATATTTCCAGCTCTCTTGTGTTCGCTCGCATTTGGCGACTTGCAGGGCCCCGTCCCACAAACCATCACATATTTGACGGGCCCGTAAACACATTTGTACCTCAACGTTGATAATAAAATTATTATTATTATTATTATTATTATTATTATTATTATTATCCAAGACCGCAAGGTTGTTCCTGGGCACTATAGCAAACATTGATTGATTGATTGATTAGTATTATCATTATTATTTAATGACTCGGGAGAGCCAATGGCACCGCAGAAACGCGGTAGCACGTACCAAGGAAGCCCGCGGTGCCGCGTCCAGTGATGTTGATTATAGCATAATATAATATACAAGATACAAGAGGAGAACAACATGTTCTTTTGATCGTCGCGAAAACCGCTGCACGAGTATTGCAGGTTCGGCGGCATATTAGGAGAGCCATCCAGCGAGCCAACCTTCGGCGAGCAGTTCGACAAACGTTCAAGACGGTAAGGCCCTGGTGGTTTGATGGTGCGGTCGCTCACTTCAGTGAGGTGAGCGACCGGCTCACGCCTATTGAATATTTGATATGCCGAAGTTCTTGAAATACGCCGCGGGCTGCATTATGCGAACTAGGAAAGCAATTATTTCTGAAGGCAACGAGTGAAACAAGTATTCCATGGAATTTTTTTGTATTTTACAGTTCCCACGACCGAAAGGAAAGAAGCGACACTGAGATAGCAGCCTTGGAAGATTCTCGGTCTGGGTCATCTCCAATCAACGCAAATAACCAAGCAGAAAACCCTTTTTCGGAAAACCTGTTGGGCCACGGCTTTTTCCAACGGCGCGTCCTGGTCTGCGCCCAGCTGTCCATGGGATTGGTCGTCATGTACAACGTGTCCGTGCGGGTTTTCTCCTTCCCCGTTGACCACTGGTGCAAACCTCCGCTCGAGTTCTCCAAGATGAGCCCTGGCCAATGGAAGAACTTTGCCATCCCAGAGACCAACGACGGTCGGTATGACCAGTGCTACCAGTATGACCTGAACATCCTGAACCCTAACGTGTCTAGACCTTTGGTTCCCTGCGAAGCCTGGGACTACGACCTTCTTCCGGAAAGACATACCATCATCAGCTTCTGGAACCTCGTCTGCAACAGGTCTCGCCTGCTCTTCATAGCCAGCGCTTTCGAGAACGTGGGCGGCCTTCTGTTGGTTCCCGTGGTCGGTCAGACAACCGACAGAGTGGGCCGCCGACCTGCAACGTTTTTCTGCGTGATCGTGGCTCTCATCTCTGGTTTCCTTGCCTCTGTCGCCAAGAAATTCCCCATCTTCGTGGTGGCACGAGTCTTTGTGGCTGCGTCGGTGAACGCCCTCAAACTAGTCATATTTATCCTCCTCCTAGAGGTGACGTCGTCAGACCGGAGAGAGCTGTACGGTTGTCTTGTGCATATTGGCTCGGTAGCAGCCTTCATCTTTGTAGTGTCAATTCACGGCTTCTTCATGGACAGGCAAGTCGTGAGCCTCATCACCATGATGCCCATGTCGTTTCTCGTGTTCGCGTTCTACGCTGTCCAAGAGTCTCCACGCTGGCTGCTAGCCCTGCAGGACGTCGAGTCTGCTAGAGCTGTTTTACTCGTCGTGTCACATCTAAACAACGTCAACACGCGCAAGTTCCAGAACCCGCCCTGGAATGCAGCGTGCGTGCCGACGAAGAGAACCACTTTTACGTTCGTCCACCTGATTTCAATTCACGCGCTAAGAAAGCGCACCCTGACAGTCTGTTGGGCTTGGCTGTGCGTCAGCACGTCTTTGTTCAGTATAGTGTTAACGTATAGCTCGTTCAGAAATGAATCGAGGGGACCGGAAATCAATGATGTGAGCATTATTTCGAGCTTTGGGGCAATATTGGGAGCGTACGGACTGCTCAGACTCTGCGACCGGAAAACGACCTTGTTCCTGCTCCTGCCCCTGTCTTCTATGCTGACAATCGCGGTCGCCGTGGGCTTCCCGATATTCGCAAAGCTTCACGTTGAATTTATGCTCACAGTCATTTCTTCTGCGCTGCAGGCGACAAACGTTGTGCTTTACATTTTTACGTTTGAGATGTTCCCTACGGTGGTGCGAGCCCTGGGGATATCCGTGGCTTATTTCTGTGGACGAGTCGGTGCCATTTTGGGATATAGGTTATTTACAATAACGTTCGACAATCATCCGTCAGTTCTTATGTTCATACTCTCGCTGGTCTTAATGAGTGCTCTCGCTTGGCTCCAGAAGTTACCCGAATCCAAGGGGACAAAACTGCCGGAAACGTTGCTCGATCTTGAAATTTGATTGTAAGAGAGCTTACGAATACGGTACCAAGGCCAAGGTCCCAAATGGTTGCGGGATCACGCCAGGCGATTCTGAGATATCAATATTTACATGTTTCGCATATATTTTCATTTAATATGAACACATTTGTGTGAATCATGGCCTTTATGCTTTCGTTTATCGGATTTTTTTTTTGTTGTTGTAAAAATGACTAAACGTATTAAAATGAAAACATCTTGCGAGTGAGCAAATATGATAAATTCGGCCTGTCAAAACGCTTGCTTATTTTAACGTGTTCTGGGCTGAGGAGTTTGCGGGCTTTTCAAGATTTCTGCAATAAACAAAAGATGCAGCGACAACATTCTTGCTTCTTTTATGAAGTCGGCTAACCAGAAGTAATGATATAGATAATATGTAATATTGGCGAGCCCGGCGAAATCGACGGCGCCGAGCGGCTAGAACAGAAAGTTGTGGCGGCAGGTTCGATTACCAGCCTTCCGAGCGAATCATATTTACAACGCCTGGCGGTCAAATGACGAAGCCGAAAATGTACGTTCTAAAACACGTGGTGGAAATCGTCAATAGGTGTTACTTAATTATTGGACAGAGGTGAAGGTCATTGATCTTCATGTCAAAAGTCAAGGTCATATTGTCACGAATGACAATTGATGAGGCGATAATAACTGAAGAAACTAAACGTTTAATGGGGCGAACTTGTGCCCAGAAATAAAAAGAAAAACGATAACAACAGAAGAGAACAGAGCGACGCGGGCGTCGAGGTCGGCGTGACAGCAGAGTCGAACGCTGGGGCGAAAACTGACCCCAGCTTGCCACGCGGAGCCGCTTTTGTATACGCGTGGGCTTCTGGAGCATTCGGCGTAGAAGCTTCGGTGCCTAGAACATTCTAACCTCGAATCAGCAAGACGGTTCTCGAATTTACCAGAACGTCACATTACAGTGTCAACACAAATGTGTAGCCGCGGCCAGGAATCGAACCCTGGCTTTCCGCGTGGGAGGCAAGTGCGATAACCGTTCGGCCACGCGCGCGCCGCCTACTTGACAAGCTGCGCGCGCGGCATTACTCCCCCCTTTAAAAGGTGCATCGCCCCGATGCAAAACAAAACAAAGCAAACAAAAAGAACGGTAAGCTGAAGAGTCATTTAGAACACATAAGGTCCACAGTCCTATCGAGCGTAGTATGGCTTCATGCGCACGACGTGGACGACTTCTGGTCGTGGAGGGCGGCGTGATGAAGTCCGTGTTCCATCGGGCATCACCTCGTAGTTCAGATCTCCAAGTCGACGAAGTACCTTGTAGGGTCCAAAGTACCGTTTTAGGAGTTTCTCGCTGAGACCGCGTCGGCGGATCGGTGTCCACACCCACACCCTGTCTCCGGGCTGGAAGTGGACATCCCGACGACGAAGGTTGTAGCGGTTAGTGTCGACACGTTGTTGGGCTTGAATACGGTGTCTGGCGAGCTGGCGGACTTCTTACCGTTGGGCAACCACCTGGGCGTCGTCACTTCCGTCGACAGCCGGTTCGTGGGGTAACATCGCGTCGAGCATTGTCGTTACTTTGCGACCATGAACCAGTTGGAAGGGTGTCACCCCGGTGGTCTCCTGCACGGCCGTGTTGTAGGCAAATGTGACGTACGGCAACACCATTTCCCATGTCTTGTGCTCCACGTCGACGTACATAGAGATCATGTCGGCGATGGTCTTGTTGAGTCTCTCCGTCAGCCCGTTCGACTGGGGGTGGTACGCAGTGGTGCGCCGATGGCTGGTGTGGCTGAGACGAAGGATTTCTTGCGTCAGCTGGGCCATGAACGATGATCCCCGGTCTGAGATCAAAACTTCGGGAGCGCCGTGCCGGAGGACGATGGACTCGATAAAAAACTTGGCGACTTCCTCAGCAGTCCCTGCAGGAAGGGCTTTCGTTTCGGCGTACCGCGTGAGATAATCTGTGGCGACGATAATCCATCTGTTTCCTTGCGTCGATGGTGGGAAAGGACCAAGTAGATCCATTCCAATCTGCTGGAACGGTGCACTCGGGGGAGTAGTCGGCTGCAGGAGACCTGCCGGCTTCGTCGGCGGTTTCTTGCGTCGCTGGCACTCGTGGCACGACCGTGTATAAAA